>MU228252.1:474409-492387 GCA_018584345.1 Thuja plicata
TTAATTAAATTAAATTCCTCCCATTTAATTAAATAAAATTCTTCTAATTTATTTAATTAAAAGAAAACCCCTCTTTTAATTAAATAAATAAAAATCCCCACTTAAAGCACTTTATTTGATGAAAAAAAAATTAAATAAAAATCTTTTTTTCTTCACATCTTTCTAAGTGGTGGGCTTTTTGCTTTAATGAGCACATGGATCAACCAAGATTTAATCTCCATCATTGCTCATTTCTTTTACCTCTTAATCTCAACCGTTCACTTTCCTATATAAGGAAATCTCTTCTTCTCATTTTCATATAGAATTTTTAGGTATTGCTATGTTGAAGGTTTGGAGAGCAATTTTGGAGGAGAATTTGAGCACTTTGGCTTGGATATTGCAACTTCTCTATCTTCTTGTCTTCTTCTTCTTGCATCCATGGTTATTCATTTAGATTAAATTCATATTTTCTTCCATAGATTAAGCTTGCATATTTCCTTTCATAGAATAATCTTGCATTGTTATCATTTAGATTAATTTCCTTTTATGCATTGTTATCATATAGAATAGATTTTATTTTCATGCATTGAATCTCTCATTTCATGGTGTACTTGCATGGGCACAACTAGGTCAATCAGAGGGCCTTCATCACACACCTTTGCACTCCATGACTAGAGAGCTATGAGTTGATATTTGAGGCCTCATTCTTGAGCAACCTTGTATGGAATGACCCATAGAAGTGTGACACATTTTTAGCACACATAGTTTACTTCATTATCTTTTCCTTTAGATGCTTCCCCTTTCTCATAATTAGGGAATGACTTGTTAAATGTTGTATGGTCTTCATTAGTAGTGTGTCCTTCCACTTTGATCTTGCCTCCTTCAATAAGGTCTTGCATAACATGATTGAGTTTAAGACAGTTATTAGTCTTGTGTCCTTTTTTTTGTGAAAGACACAGTAAGAATTGTCATCCCACCATCTTGGTTTGACTTCCGGCTCCCATGGTTTTGAATTTTGTATCGTGAGAACTTTGTTGTCTAATAGTGTCTTCAAAATAGTTTCAAAAGGTTCTCCCAAAGGATTAAATGTTCATTGAAGTTTGGAAGTCCATGGTCGACCCTTATTGTTCTCATTATTTACTTTAGGTATGGAGGTTGTTACCTTGTCATCTTTACTTGCTTGCATGATATTTGTTAGATTGAACACCTCGAGTTTAGGGTTAACATTAGATGCATCTACTACTCCATTGTTGACAACATTTTTGTTTTGCTTCCACCACTTAGGCTTGGAGTTGGAGTTGGTAGATTTGTTTTCACTTTGAAGAGTGATTTCCCCCTTTTTACCATAACTTCTTCAATATGGATGGTGTTCTTGATCATCATGTCAAAACTAGGGGAATTTTGCATTTGCAATGCATATTTCAACTCAGGTATCAAGTTATTAACAAAGATTTCCACTTTCTCAGATTCAGGAATATCTCTTGAATACCGTGCAAAGATTTTCCTCCACCTTTTTAGAAAGTGTGTAAAGGATTCACTAGTTTTTTGCTTAGTGTTATATAGATCCATCATGGTTACATCGTGTTGTATGTTATAGGAGTAATGTTGGATAAATCATTGAATTAGCTCCTCAAAATTTTTTACCTTAGGTGTAAGCTTTGAAAACCACTCCATGGCATTGCCTCCTAGACTTCCTGAAAAGAGCCGCATGAGGTATGTAGGTTCATGCATGTATTCTATGCTCAGAGCACAAAATTCTCTCACATGGTCATGTGGTTCAGTCTCTCCTGTATATTTTTCATATTTTGGCCTTGCCATGT
This sequence comes from Thuja plicata, assembly GCA_018584345.1. Classification (NCBI taxonomy): domain Eukaryota; kingdom Viridiplantae; phylum Streptophyta; class Pinopsida; order Cupressales; family Cupressaceae; genus Thuja; species Thuja plicata. The sequence goes on from MU228252.1 coordinate 476,209, forward strand.
TGGGAGGAAATAGAACCATAGTAATACTCTTGTCAAAAGAAATGGACAAATGGAGTCCAGAGAGTATTTTGTCTTGGGTTTAGCCTTCTCCTGTTTGAGATTTGTAAGCTCAGTTTTCATCAAGGTTAGTTATTTGGCGATAATAGATATAGGATTTGAAACCTCCTTTTCTTTTAGTTATTCAACATCATAATCCTTAGGTAATTTTATGCCAGTGGATGCTAGATGGAGAAAGTATTTCTCTTTATCTTAGCCAATTATCTTCTCCAATGTCTTTTGGAATTTCCTACTCTGTTTGATTTAATTGTATTCTTCTTCGGTGATTTCTTCTTCACTATGTGAGTCAAACAAAGTACGATCAAATTTTGGTTCTTCTTCCTCATCGCCATCTTCGTGCTTTTGGTTTTTGTCATGGTCGTATTCCTCGAAGGCTTGACTCCATTTTTGAGTGGGTCTATCCATCACTCGAGAGTCTAAATCAAGTAGGGAACTACGAGATGTTTCTCCTTGTTGGAAGTGTAGTGATCTTGGAGGTACTTCCATTTCTTTAGAAGTGTACTTGTTGCATCTTATGCTAACCATGAAGTTGTAGCTCAACTTTATCAAAGTTTCCTGATAGTGTCAGATAGTGTCTCAAATTGTTCAAGTGAATGTGTCTAGGTAGAAGTGTCATTTGAGTTCTGATGGAAGTAAATGATTCCAGCGTTAAAGGGTTAGAATGCCATCATAGTGAGATAGGAATCAAGTTGTTTTGAAAAGTGAATAGACCACACGTATTGAGACTGATTATGAAAAATTGACAGGACATGCAAGGTAGACATTTGAAAAAAAAAAGTGTTTTGATACATCAACAGGGAAACTAGAAAAGACAACAAGGACGGACTAAAGAGCCAAAAGGGTATCCAAATCTATTGAGGTTTTCTGAGAAAATAATCTACAAGTGCCCACTGTCCTAGATGCGAGCTCCCTAATGCAAGCCAAGAAATTTAGGATACAAGCCTCTAATGACCTAAGAAATGTAGGATACAAGCTTTCTCCCTAAATGTGACATAGTGCTGACTAGATGTGATTCAGGATACCAGATACAAGCCAGGAAATACAGGATACAATTTTCTGATGTTTCTGTTAGACTTTGTTAGTTACAAAAAATGTGTTTTGGAAGTTTGTAAAGTTTGTTTCATTACAGATTGCGTTATGAGGTGTTCCCATGTGTGTAAAACACATGTATTCCAAGGAATGAATTTTGTTGCTTGTTTTGAACGATTTATCTTGTTAGTGATCTTTCAGACATATCAAGTAGATTTGCATTATTAGGGGAATAGACACATCCTTATGCCCTATTTTCTAGGTAGAGGACAAAAATCCTTTCTTGTTGACTTAGGTACACACACAAATACTAAGTAGAATATGACCATAACCAAGTACACAATGGCTCCAGTCATGATGCCATATTAGCCGAATCCAAACGCAAGTGAGGGCACGATATGATGAGTGTCTTGGGGTAATTACTTTTTTCCTTGCACAAGGATTATCACCCTTTCAGAGATAAACTAGATAGTTTTGTCTATGAAGTTCATTGTTTGTGATGGGGAAATCCATTCAAAATTGTCTTCCATAGAATTGCACAAGGCAAAATTAAGATGTATATCCCTATGAGTACTCAAATATGTGTAGTCTCGCAAGCAAGATTCAAGTGACTCCCCTCTACACATACCCAAGCATGTTCAAGGAATGATGTCAAAATTTTAGGAACAAAAGTGATTTCGTCTTTCGAGGCTTTGGCCTACGAGGAAGTAATTATTTATAATGAGTTAGAAGGGTTGGCGTAAAACCTGTCCTCACTTGGGTCATTCCCAGGAGATTTTTTCCTCAACCGGAAGGCCCTCTACTGTTTAATAAAAATACAAAGGATTGGCAAGCGTAGGATTTCCAGATTTCTAATTCTTCGAAAGAAGAAGAGCATACTCTCCTAGTCCATGAAATTTTCTCCCAAAACACTTCAAGCAATGTTCATTACCTCAAGCTATTTGAGCTTGATTTAGATATTCCTAAATTATGAAAACATAGTATGTGAAAGCAAAGTTTGATTATTCAGTTTCCCCAAAATTAGGTGATTTTCTTGTTCAATTACTATTTCTAAAATTTAGACAATAAAGTTGTTCAATTATCGCACAAAATTTAATGCTTTGTGTTGTTCAGTTACTTTCCCAAAATGAATTTTAAATAGTGAGTTTTTTTTCCTTGTTCAGTTACCCCAAATTCCTTTCAAGTTTTAAATCAATGTTTGACTTTATGATTTTCCTTAAAGGAGAAGAGCATACTTATCTAATTGATTTAACAAATGAGTAGAAAATGTTCTTAGTTTGAAAGATAAAATGAAATAGAGGTCAAGATAAGGGGATGGAAATCTACAAAAAAATACATTAGGAATATTTCTCCCACTATTTTAGCTCTGACAATAATCTGCAAACACTAGTTAGGCTGCTCAAAAGATCAAAACCAAACTGTTCAAAATATTAGATGTTAGTCAATGGAGAATGCAAAATTTTTAACCAGATGCAATCCTGGAAATCTAGAATATGATGAAATATACTAGATGCGAGCCTCTGCTACCAGATACAACAAACTGTTGACTAGATGTGAGCCTGTACTGGAAATGACTCAGGAAATCCTAGATGTGATCCTAGATTTCTACGATGTGAGGGCATATTCTAGATGCGAGCCTTTAGGACCAGAAACAAGTCTGTACCTGAAATCTGGGAAGACAAATTAGTAAAAAACAAACTTGAAATGAGGCAAAATCTAAAATTGGGCCCCACGGTGCATGCCAGAAATGTGTGTGTTAATTAGTGCACCTATTATCTGCAACATGACACTTTAATATATTATTATATTAGTAGAAAAGAATAAAAATCAAGGGTTTGGAGCTAAACACTAAAATTGATCTATTGCTTCCTATCTAGGAGGAGTTTGAAGAATGCAATAATCATGCCCTCAGATTATGCACAAATCAGTGACATATACAACCTAAGAATGGAAGATTTGAATGAGAAACTGATCTAAATGATTAAGAAACATGCATATTAGCTCTAAATATGAAGATAATAACAATGCATAATATTAAATCTAAGATGCAATATGGATTCACAAGTAATCTAAATAGCATAACAATGCTTTCAACTCTGAAATTAAGGGTCATTTGATCTCAAAAACTTATTTTATTTATAGAAGAAATGAGGAGAGAGAGAGGGGACAAGGATCATTAATGGAGGTGTAAAAACCATTAATGAGGTGTAAGAGACATTAATGCCAAAGGCATTAATGAGGCATGTGCTTGAGGAATATCCATTAATAATGCATTAATGGGAGCAATTAAGAGCATGGTGAGGGGTGTAAGTCCAAGCTTGAGAAAGTGGACTTAGAGGGAGTCAAGCTTGAAAAAGTTGGCTTTCACAAGTGGGTTGAATTCATAATCATAAAATTAGGAATGTGACATCATTAGGAAGTGGGTTAGGATAGGATTAAGATTAGGATTAGGCTTAGCATGGGGGAATAGGTTGGGATGAGTTTGAACCCATGGTAAAGGTAGGTTGGGTTAGGGTTAAGGGGAATATTAATGAAATGAATTATATTTAATATATTCACTCAAAAATAAGGAAATTGATTATTTAAGCTTTTAATTGCTTTTTAATAATCAATAGGGCTATAGCCAATTAATTAGATTAATTTAGGCTAGGGGGTAGGCTTTTGCAAGTGATTAGATATAATAGGGATTTATTTAATTCCTTTTAAATTAATTACCTTAGCCATGTTTGATTTGAATTGATTTGATTTGATTGGCTTAGGTGATTAATAAAATTTAGTGATTAGAGAACTCAGGAGATTAAATATGATTTGAACGAATTATGCCAGCTGATTGAAGAGTTGTCTTGGCATAATTGGGGGTATGATCACACTTAGGGAAAATAGGGTCTATGGTCAGAGCAGACCAAATTAGGGTGGCTATAAGGGAAACTAACTTTTTGGGTTTTTTTATTATTTTAAGATGCCTATGTAATCTATAAATGAAATCGTGGAATAATGCCTAAGGTGTAGGTAATATGCCCTAAGAGAGATTATATAAAATTTGAAGGTAAACCATCTAAAGAAAGACCTGAATGATTCTATGGACTACCTTGAATTCAAAAAGGTAGGACAAAATGATTGATACTAGCAATGATGTATGTCTAATACAAGTGTTAACCAAAATGATAGGTCCCTAAACCAAGGCAAGAGACGATAACTGGAATATGAAGAAGCCAAGATAATATGCAAGACCACTACTAGAATGTCCTAAGAAAATGCACCCTCTAATATGCAAAATGACTCAAAAAGGTGGAATGTTGGACCTTTAGGAAATGCAAGCTATGTTTTTGAGATTTTTTGGACTAAAATGATGACTAAGCAAGGTTCTAAGCTAGGGATGATGCTAAAATGTTGGATATGAGCCTCTAATATGCAAGGATATGTTGATCACCAATTTTCAAGATAAGAGACAAATGGAATGTTTAGGACCTATGTTGATGATATTGTTTTCTTCTCTTATAGGACAATGTTATAGTACCAATTCTTTAAGATGTGTACAAACCCAAAAATCACACATTCAGTATAGTTGTAGGACCGACTCAAAAAATAAATGGTCAGTGTATGTTCAAAACCTTTTTCAAGGTGCAAGTTTTCACATGGTCAAGCACAATGGAAAATAGAGACAGACAGATTAATCTATGGTCAAATCAACTTCAAATGTAATGTTATAAGCCCATTTCTTTTGACATCCATCATCTGACACAACTATTGTCACACTACTAGGACATGAAGATCCACATTGTAGGTGCTCATGTTTTTTCCTTTTTTATGTATTATTGTCGTTCTAGTGAAGATCTCTTTCACCTACACAATATCGTGGGATACATCTGATGGAAATCTTGGGAGGAAATTCTGCAACCCCTTGCACTATAATAAGACACTGATTCAGAGGTGAAATGGGTGGTCTATAATTAACAAGGTTGTAGTAAGATCTCTGGTGTCTCCCCAATAAGTTTTTATGCGTCAGAGACACTTAAGTCTCTAGTGGACCACGTCGGCTCCATAGGCACATAGGCCTGATCTGAACTATCATCCACACACCTCACTCAAGCTCGGTTAGATATAAGACAATTCTAGGGTTTTCCTCACGTCTTATTTCTATATCGACCAAAAGGATTTTTCAGTTTGAGGTCATCCTCTAAGGAAGAATCTCATTCCCTAGCCATGCCTCTCTAAAAAATAAAAAAGGTTTTTAATCTAATAGAATGTGCAAGCACACCAAAGACTCAAAACATACAGTTAATTGAATTAAGCTTCAAAAATCTAAATGTTTGCTAATCTAAATAATCCATACAAGCACACGGGTTCATTTTTAATCACTAAATTAGATGAGGGTGTGATTTTTCATTTTTGTGCACCAAATCCATATGTACTTTACTTTGTTAAATTCTTAACCACACGGCAATTTTAAGCACCAAATCGAAAGATGAGATTGTGATGTTTGAGCATACACTGTTCTTTTAAGAACCAAAATATGAATGAATTTATTTTAGATTTGATCTTCTTCCATGCCACAAGATATAAATAAACCGTTAGTACTGAACCCCTAACAATTAGTGTTGATAATCGAAAACCGTGCTAGTGTTGATATAATGACAATTGATTCTCTCAGTGATCTCTCTTACCTTATCCAAAAAGTGTGTGTAATACCTTCATACCCAATTTCTGCTTCAAGTGTCTCAATTCTTAATCTGTGTGCTAGTCCTTTGTTCTAAGTAATCTCTCATTCTCTTTTTCAGTGCTCAACGGGCTCCTAAATTTTAACTTTTTTATGTTTTGGGGCCCCAGTGCGTCTTTTCATTACCACAGGTGAGCAGTTTACATATCAGAAAAACAAAAATAAGATAGAAAATAATTTTTATTTCATTAGGCAACTGTGACATTTTAGGTCTATAAGTGCAGCATTTTAGATCTGTAACTGTGTTGTTTGAAACAATCAAGCGTGTTTCTTTATCAGTGAGTGTGTCGATCTTGGTAGGTAAGTGCGTCAAATGAATCTATACCATGTTGTCAAAATAGAAAGCATAGATAGAGTAATAATGGCACTTCAATTGTTAAAATTAGTAGATCTATGGTAAATACCCTAATATTATAAACAAAGATTATAGTCAAACAATCATAAATCATATAAAAAATACCAATGAATAAAATGACAAGCAGAATAACACAAACTATCAAACAAAACAACACAGTTGTTAATAGCAAGCAAGTGTGCCACATGAATTATGTAAGTGAAGTGTTTCAGATCTATAAGTACATCACTTTCAACTTGTAAGTGTGTCAAACCAGAGGGGTAAATGTGATGTTCTACGAGCAAGTGCGTCAAATTAAGATTATAAGTGCGTCGATCAAAACTGTGTATGCATAAAATTAAATCCATAACTACACAAAAATAGAGAAAAGTCAAATTTTGAAGATTTGTGCTTCACGTTGGGTTGACTAGTTGTAATTTGGGTAATAAGGATCTATAGAAATCTATAATAACATCAAAATCTCAACCACAAAGAGATTTTTTAGGCAATTAGTATTCCCAATATCAAAAGAGGAAGCAAATAAACAACATGCATAATCATCAAATCATAATGAAAACAATCAAAATACATGAACATGCAAACCAAAAGTCCTCCTTCATTGTTCTCCTTCTCTATGTAATATGGGATCTCAGAAATGAGTGTTCGATATACCAGTATAATCATTCAAAGTGATTGTGGTTCACAAATTTTAGAGAATTGACTCTTTATTTATAAGATTTCCAGGGTTCCAATCAAGATTCCATGATTGGTGGGTTGATTGGCTATGATTCAAGAGTTGAACTTAGAGTGAGTGAGAGTTGAACTCAACTTATTGTATGTTGACAAAATAGATGGATCTATTAAGAAGAGAGATTAAAGAGTTGATTGATTTGATTGGGGACTTTACCTGATGAGGTGAAGTAGAAGATGAGATAGATTAAATAGATAACCGATTTGATTCATAATTTAGGAGAGAGAAATGTGGAATCGGGAATTGTAATTGAGAAATTAACTGAAACTCACAATTGGAAAGATAAATATGATTTAAATAAATAAAAGAATTTATTTATTTGCACGTGTGGGGAATATAAATAAATAAATAATCTTTATTTATTTATGAGAGTAACAATTAGTTTTTGATTATGGTAACTGCAGGTTTTGAAGGGGCCCCGAAACCCTTTTACAAAGCTAAAGAAAGAAAAGCATTAAGAACCCATAACTAAGACAATCTATCACAAATAGAGATAGAAAACCAAAAATGGCTAACACCCTAGATTTACAATACAAAGTTTAACCACAACAAAAAGAGATGATGGCAAAAAAAGAAAATTCCAGCAAAGCGACCAAAAAAAATTCTAGCAGATGACTCAATCCAGCGTCTTGGAGCACTTGTCAGATTCAACAATATGGTTTTCCATAATCTAGATTTCCATCATCTAATTTTTCCATATTTAGGATGGAATCCTGAATATTAGTTAAATCTTTGACTTGAGCTGTAGTCTTCTTTCTTGTGTTGGATTTGGTTCTAGATCTTGGGCCAGATATCTAGATGTCCTATTTCCCTTAATCCTCCAAATTTGCTCTATCATTATAGTTCCCTTCTAGAAAGGTATGCAAAGATTTTAGGTTATCGACCAAGGTTCCCATACCTAATTTTATGATAGTAGTAAGCTTCCTCAACATTATGTTGTTGTTGTTGGTTTTCTCAGTAATAAGGTTAATCCTATTATCAATCATTTTGTTGATCTTATCCTCCAACATGGTAGTATTACTAGTTACCTTGTCAAAAACATCATTACATTTCTGATGCATAACTGCATTATTCCTCATTTTGTCAATTATCTCCTCCATGAGGGTATTTCTCTCTTCAAGGTCCTTACACTTAGCCTGCAACTCCTGAATGTTACCCATAACCCATTTGTCGATGGTGTAGCCATACATGGCTATGTTTCTGGCCTCCTATAGATGGGAAATGTTGAAAAATCTTTTAACCTTGAAGTCCTGATCCTAGAGGTCTTCTTCCAAACTCCTCTTCTTTTGGTGATCATCCTTCTCTTCAGCTTCACCCATGGGGCTCTCAGGAGGAGTCGAGTTAACATCGCTGTCAATATGCTCATTCTGGTCATCCTTATCTAGATCAACAAATATTTTGTCACTTTGGGATTTTTCAGACTCTTCTAGGTTATCTGTAGCCATGTTCTCCTTTGCCTTTCCTATGTTAATCTTTCCAGTTTCATTTTCCTCTAGTTCTTCAGTTGTCATTTTGGCCCTATTTTCTAGCATTTCCTCATTCCTCTTCTTAAGATCCTCCATTTCTTCCTTAGGCTTGTTCTGATTCTTATCAATATACTTTTCCACAGGGTTGTTAACTTTTTTAATTATCTCCTCAGAAATATTATTATCCATGTTCGTGGTGTCCTTAGTAGCAAAATCACCTTCCTCTCCTGTAGGCTCAGTGATAGTAGGGTTGGCCTTCTCAGAATCCTCTCTATTGCTTTGGTCCCCATCTTTGATATCCTCATCTTCAGAAGAAACCTCCTCCTAGTCATCATCAGTCCACATACCTTCGACATCATCAAAGATAGAGAGCATGATATCAACTTCTATTGGGCCTTTGTGACTTTTTTTGTTTGTGGCTCTGTTGTCCTTCTTTCCAGACGACATCTCTACATTCTTTCTTTTACAATTATAAATCTGCTTAGGAAGAGGCTTAGAAATATGTTTTTTATCATACTCTACAATGAGAAGGATAAGCCCCTCATGCAGGACAAGGATACCCTTAATTTTGAAGTCCATAATGCTCTGGTTGAGCGAACTAAGTAGGTAAAATGGGAAAGAAACCCTAACATCATGTCTAAAATGATTGACGGGCACAAAATGGTAGTTGTAGACTTTAGAGTACCTACTATCAAGCATGAAATATTTCATTATCACTCTGGTAACATAATCCCAGATGTGTTTGATGTTGGAAAAATTCACATAGTCCAAGTTTCCTTTTCATCAGACTTAGGAAAGGTTTTGTAGGCTTTGTTTCCCACTTTCTTATCTTTGATGAAATGCATCCCATCTAGAGGGAACCTTGTAATCTCTGCCATAAGTTCTAAGGTTAGGTTAAAAGATTTACCCAACATGTTAATTTTACCATTCTCCCACCCAGCAACAAACGCCTTTGTGATCTCTTTGTCATTTCCATGCAGGAATTTCAAGTAACGATGCACTTTTCCATTCTTGAGTTTTCTCTAGATGTCTTTCTCTTTCACCAATTTACACTTAGCAGATTCCTCTCTTTTTAAGTCTCCACCCATATCTTTGTCCTCTTTAGTGATGCTAGAGTCGTGTAATTTCATCAACTCCTTAGATGTAATCTCCAAAATTCTCAAACAATAACTGGAGTGCTTCAAATAATTGAGTTTATGCATTAATTGTCTCTTAATTACCTAGAAAGAATGCGATGATAGAGGGTCATCATTGCTAATACTCTTCCCTTGTCATTTCACCTTCACCATACTCCAGATCTGAGTCCCATCATACATTGTGATCAGAAGTATTAATAAAACCCACCTTGTGATTAATTATGTCATGATTAATTAACAAGTTTATCTCATCACTTATCTTTGTTGAGTTGTGTCACTTGTGAGTGATGTCACATCTAACTCCCAAGTTAGCCAACCCATCTGCCACTTGGTTGGTTTCATGGTAATTGTGGGTGACATGAAAGGCAATGAATTTTGAAGCCACGTCTTAATTTTATCAATGATTTTCCTGCTAGTCTAAGGCACCTTTCTTTTACCTTTAATATTATTGATGATGTTAAGAGAGTCACCCTCCAGCCAAAACTTTTTACATTCCAACTCTTCAGCCAAAAACAACTTATTAAGAGAAGCCATAGCTTCGAATTTGTGATTAGATTGCACTCTCAGAGGAGTTGCAATAGACCTTATACATGTTCCCTTCTAATCTCTTATTATTCCTCCTCCTCCAGCAATTATTGGGTTTCCTTTTGATGCCCCATCAAAGTTGACCTTAACCCAATCAGCAGGAGGAGAGGTCCAAGTAGTGGTATCTCTCAAATGTTTAGATTTAGGCTCAGAAATATTGAATTACCTATCTCTAGTGTCCCCAATAAGCTTAACAAAATTATTATTACTTGAAGAAGTGAAGTTTTCTTCCAGCGCTCTATAGATGTGGTTACTAACAACTTCAGGGATAGATTTTTTCCCCCTGAAGATTTTTTTATTTCTTTCTTTCCAATTTTCCAGCAGAAGTGGGGAGGAATTAATATCCAAAATTCTTTAGAAATTATGTTCTAGGAAGGATTACATCATTGTTTGACAAAATCCTGCTAAAGGAGAGGAAAAAACCAGCACAAATTCCATTTCCTAAGGATAAATTCCCAAAAATTTTGAGTAAAGGAACAATGTAACATTATGTGATCACGAGATTCAACTTGTTCCAGACAAAGAACACATCTATTAGCAAGATAAAAGCCCCTTTTAGAAATATTATCAATGGTAAGAGGTTTATTCTAAATTAAGAGATAAAAATAGTTGATTTTAGGAGTGAGATGATTGTACCAGACAAAAGAGCAGATAGGTCTCACCTCCCTCCCAGTGAGGAGAATATAAGAAGAAGCAACAAAGTAGTTACCATCAGGACTAGGGTCCCAAATAGTGACATCCTGGGAGTTATCTTTAATAACCTAGGTCTGCAACTCATGCTGGAGGGAAATGAATCTACAATCAATGTCACCAAGATTCCTCCATTTATTTTCCTGCCAGTAGTCTTTAGCCTTGGTCCCAAAAGAATCCTTGCACCTGTCTATTGCCTATTTCCACTCTTGATTATTAGATAAAGGCTCCTTATGGATCCAGTTATCATCCCAGAAGTCGATTCTCCTTCCATCTCCCAGCTACCATCACTTTCCTTTGATGATAAAATCTTTGGCCAAGCTAATACTATTCCAGATATTAGAGCCATTAATGCTATTGTCATCATTTATATAATCCTCCAAAGTATTAGAATTAAAGAGGTATTTATTTCTTATAATTCCATTCCATTCTTTCTGGTCTTCATAAACTCTCCAAATTTGTTTAGCCAAGAGGGCCTTATTGACATTTTTATTGATCTTAGACCAAGACCTCCCAGCTTTTTTGGCTTACAAAAATTTTCCCAAGCCACGAGGCTGAGTCTTTTCTTTTCTTCTACACCTAACCAAAGGAATATTTTATGGATTGTCTCTATCACCATGGAAAATTTGTGAGGAATCTTTAAAAGAATTATGGCATAAATAGGGAGATTTTAAAGTGTAGATTTCAATAGTTGAAGCTTCCCTAAATTGCTTAAAAATGCCCCTTTCCATCCAGCAAGATTGTTATTATATCTGTCTATGATGAAGAACCAAAAACTATCAAGAGGTTTAGAGCATAAAGGTATCCCCAAGTAAGAAGAAGGGAGACTACCAATATTGCAGCCTAAGATTTTGGAAATCTTATTCTGTCTCTTCAAAGGGGTATTAATGAAGAAGATGAAACTCTTATTCCAGTTGATAAGTTGGTCAGTTGCTGCAGTGTAAACATTGAGGGATTTCTTCAAGTTTATAGCTTCTTTTATTGTTGCATCCCCCATTATTAGAGTATCATCCACAAATTTCTCATGAGAGAAAGTGAAACTAGCAGAAGAAGGGCAGAGGCCAGTAATTTATCCCTTTCCAACCATCTTGTTAATAAACCTTCCTAAACATTTATCAATAATAGAAAATAGGATTGGGGAGATAGGATCACCTTGTCTTAAACCTCTAGAAGGTTTAAAAAAATGAGATGATCCAAAATTAACAATAACAGAGGAGGATATAATCGAGATCAATTGAGTAATAAGTTTGATGGCCCCATTATTAAATCCAAAAGAATTAAGAACTTTCTATAAGAACTGCTAGTCAACTCTATTGTAAGCCTTAGATAAATCCAATTTCATCATGAAGCCTTTTTTTTTAGAAGCTTCCAGAGACTGAATGTTCTCATGAGCAACAATAATGGAATCCATAATTTGTCTTCCAGGGACAAAGTTGTTCTTCTGGGGGATATGATTTTTGGGAGAATGGACAGCAGTATGGAAGTGAGAACCTTTGAAATAATATTGTACAAACAATTACAGAGGCTGATAGGTCTAAAGGCATCCACCGAGTTGGCTCCCTTCGTTTTAGGGATCAAGACCAAAAAAGTTGCATTGAGCTCCCTTAGGAGGATTTTTGTACCAAAGAATTATTAAACTATTGCCTACTCATGTTTACTAAGGATATCCCAAAACTATTGGAAAACAACATGGGAAAACCATCAGGACCAAGAGATTTCTCCCCTTCAAAGGAAAAAACCACACTCTTAATTTTCTTGTCTGAAGGGATCGATTGGAGGTATTTGTTTGTTGGATCATCTACCGGCTGGGCGATAGTTGAAAGAATTTCTTCCTAGTCAGTCCCATTCAAGTTGACATCTTTAGATAAGAGCTAGAAGAAATAGTTTTGCATCTCTATTCAAATATATTCTTCTTTGCTGATAGTCTTATCATTAGATTTCAGGCTAGAGATCCTATTAACAACTTTGTGTTTCATGGCTGTCATATGAAATAATCTGGTATTTTTTTCCCCAGCCTGGAGCCATAGCTCTTTGGATCTTTGTCTCTGGAAGGTTTCCTCCTTAGAGTTTATGTTATGATAATATGTCAGCATTAATTTTTCCATTGCTTTACTTTCTTCTGAGAGACCTTCATTCTGGATTTTATCTTGAATTTCCTTAATGTCAGCCTGCATTTTGCCTTTTATTTGGAAAATATCTCCAAAAACCTCCTTGTTCCATAATTTGAGTTTCCTTCTCATTGTGTTTCATTTTTTAGCAATTCTATACAAGGCTCCCCCCTCAAGATCATAGTTCCACCAATCAGCTATCCTTTCTTTCAGATTTGGATGCGCAGTCCACATTTTTTCAAATCAAAAGGGATTGTTCTTTTTACAATTGAACAAATTATCATTTAAAGATATAGGAAAATGATCAGACCCAATGCACAACTGAGAAGACAGGGAGAAAGAATACCTTAAAATCCAATCATGAGATAAGAGAGCTCTATCTTATTTGAACTAGATGAGGTCATTTCTAGTTCTTCTATTAGACCAAGTGTAGTATATTCCTTCCAGTTCCATATTTAAAAAGGCTTTCTCATTGATGTAATCCATCAGATCAGTTCTACTATCCATCTGGGAGGGAATACCACCCATTTTCTCCTCATTTCTCAGAGGGTATTAAAATCTCCCATAACAATCCAACTATCTTCATAGCAGCTTATAGAAACTTCATACTGACCTACGTTCGATCAAGTTCAACGTCAATATTATTAATTCTTGTTCGACAATCAAGTTCAGAATTGGTATCTTCAAGATATTTTTTGACCTTTGTTTGATCAATTTCAAAGTCAATACTATCATTATTAGTTCAATAAAGTGCAATACTGATCTGATCAGACATTTATTTCAATCAAGGGCGGAATTCTCAAAATTTTTGAAGTCAATATCAAACTTTCTTTGAATCAATGTGTTGCTCACACATCAATTCAAAGAGGGTCAAATGTAACCACCCTAATTTGGTATGCTCTAACCATAGACCCTATTTTCCCTAAGTGTGATCATACCCCTAATTATGTCAAGACAATTCTTCAATTAATTGGCATAATTCATTTAAATCAAATTTAATCTCCCTAGTGATCTAATCACTAAATTACATTAATTGCATTAGCCAGTTAAATCAAATAAAATCAATTAAATAAAAAACAATCAAATACATGGCTAAAGTAATTAATTAAAAAGAATTAAATGAATCCTAATTACAACTCCTCACTTGCAAAAGGGAAAGTCAATTCCCTAGCCGATGAGAGAGAAATCACTTGGATCACCTTACATGGATCACCAAAGATTCAATCTCTTCCTCTCTTCAACTTTCAATCCTAACCTCACATTCCTCAAATTATTCCATAAATGTGATGAATTTTGAGCTCAATGGGCCCCTAATTTTAGAATTCATTTGTAAACTTATGCTGCTCATATTCTTATAGATATTAATTGCATTTTAGCTCAACTTTCATACAAATTGTTATAATCTTTCATTTGGAGTTTTAAAATGAACTTTGATTGAGCATTTCCTCTTGAATTTAGATTAAATCTTCCATTCTAAGGATGAATGTGTCATTGATTAATGAATAATCTGAGGGCAAATTATAGCATTCTTCAAACTCTTCTTAGATAGGGAGAAATATGTCAAATTTGGTGATATTTGTGTGCTTTTCCCTTGATTTACATATTTATTTCACTAATGCAATGGCATATTGAAGTGTTGTGTTGCATATAACAGATCCACAAAATACACACACATTTCTGGTGCCCACCATGGGGCAAATACTTGGATTTTACCTCATTTTTCTAACCATTTTGACTGATTTTAGTTCTCTATTTTCAGGTACAGGATTGTCTTTAGTTGACCAAGTCTCGCATTCAAGAAAGGGCCTCGCATACGAGAAATAGGATCTTATCCGATATTTCTTGACTTGCATCTGGGATTTCCTAGCTCGCATTTGGTAAACGATCATATCTCAAAATTTTGTATCGCCTTTTGTGCAAAGCATCGCATTCAGGAAATGTCCTCACATACAGGAAATATAAGATCGCATCTAGTTATTTTATTTTCTAATTGAAATTTCTAACCACTAAACTTGTGATCTTGTCTTTTTTGTCTTTTAAACAACCTAACTATTGATTGCAGGTTGTTGTCAGAGCCTTTTTTCTCAAAAAGGTGGATAGTAACTACTAACTTGTGGTTTTCAGGTTGTAGGATTGTTCAATTTTATTTTATTTTTTCAAATCTTTACAACTAATTACATTTTCCAATCACTTACTAAATTGACCAGAGGATTATTCTCTTTTCCTTTAAGGAAAATAAAAAACTCAAAAGTCAATTTAGGATTTGAGAAGAATTTGGAGAAAATTGAACAAAGGCAAATTCACATTGTATAATTCTTTTTAAGATAGTAATTGAACCAAGCAAAGCATTAAATCTTGTGGTTAAATGAACAAACACATTGTATAATTATTTTTGGGAAAGTAATTGGACAATTAAAGCATCAAATATTGTGGAAAAATTGAACAAAGCAAATTCATTGTCTAAATTTGGGAAAAGTAAATGAACAAACAAATCACCTAATTTGGGGAAATTGAACAACACAAATTTTCTTTTCAAATGCATGGTGCTTTCTTAAAATAGGAATTTAAAAAATCAAACTTAAGCTTACTACTTAGTCTCACTAGAGGATTTTCTCTTCTTTTCAAGTGGAGGAATCAAAGACTCGTTATGGGAGATTGAGTTTTGAGTGAAGTAGTTTGAGGAAATGAACATGTTTGGTGTGTTTGTGGGAGAAAATGGTATGGAATAGGAGAGTATGCTCTTCTTCTTTTGAAGAATCAGAAATCTAGACTCCTAAGCTTGCCAATCCTTTTCATTGATTTCAAAAACATTAGAGGGCCTGTCGGTTGAGGAAAAAATCTCCCAGGATGACCCAAGTGAGGATAGGTTTACGCCAACCCTCCAAACTCACTATAATCAATATGCTTCATTGAAGGCTAAAACCTCAGAAGACGTAGTCGATTTTGTTCCTGGAATTTCAGCATCATTCCTTTAACATGCTTGAGTGTGTGTAGAGCGAAGCTACTTGAATCTCGCTTGCGAGACTACATACATTTGAGTACTCATAGGGCTATACGCCTCAATATTTCCTTATGCAATTATATGGGATACGATACGCAATTTTTGGGATGAGATGGGGCATCTGAGAAGTAATCTTGGTTGGACAGGATGTAACCCAGGCCGCAGGGTGCGATCTTGTTGTTAGAATTGATGAACATCAATACAACCAAGATCACCTGCATGCAAGACAGTTACAAAGAAGAAGAAGCAGACAGAAGATAGAAGGATCCAGAAAGCTATGGCGGCCGATAGGCCAGAGACAGGAA
>MU228252.1:492505-505215 GCA_018584345.1 Thuja plicata
AAGCAAACTAGAGTGAATAGGGAAGTTACTAATTAGATCATAATGATTTAAATTAGTAACCCCGATAGACTATTACTCTAACACCCCCCCTTAAGATAAGCTTAGGGAGAAGCCAAACGTAGGAAACTACTGCAAAAAGCAGGAAAGATGGAT
The DNA here is from genome assembly GCA_018584345.1 of Thuja plicata. Classification (NCBI taxonomy): domain Eukaryota; kingdom Viridiplantae; phylum Streptophyta; class Pinopsida; order Cupressales; family Cupressaceae; genus Thuja; species Thuja plicata. The sequence goes on from MU228252.1 coordinate 492,659, forward strand.
CCCGGCAACTAGGCCTGATCAGGTACCTAAAACATAAAGGGAAAGATGTCCCAGAGAAAGGAACAAGAAGAGAGCTAGAAGCACCTCCGAAGCATTTCTGAAAACTCTGTCAGAAGATACTGCTGGAACCCCCACTGAAGTGCATGATCAGGTAGAGAAGACAAGTGTCTGAAGAGCTGATCAATCAAACCAGGAAGTAATAGAACCAACAGGTGAACCCTCCCATAATGCTGAAATGGGAGAGGTGACAGGAACACTGAAATGCAATGCCAGAAACAACTGCAGAAGAAGAACCAGAAACACCAACAGTGCAACAGAAGTACACACATAGGATAAAGGGCGGTGTCATAGACACATTCTACATGGGCTAATGTCGTGGAAGGTACACTCACTTGACAAAAATGGATGCGCCTATAGTGGCAAATGCATCATAATCCCCCCATGGCACTTTATAACATAGTGCGGGTACATCAACCGAACCAGGTGTGCAAGATCCAAGAAAAGCAGAAGAGGGCACTTTATCTTAGTGCATTTACAGAACAAATATACATTAGAAAGAGCATGCAAGCTCAGAAGTCAGAAAGAAGAGTGAACTATGAACTCAGAGGAAGAGATCCCCGGACCTGTAGAACCAAGCACACCACCAGAGGGCATAAACTGAATAACTCAAAAGAGTGAAAACCTGGAGCAAAATCTAGAAGAAATACCTCTGCCACTGAATAGTACACAGAATCAGCTTTCCGACGATATCTCGTTTGCCGAAAAAGGAGTCCGGATGAGCCAGATATGACTCCCGGAAGGCACAAAGAGACATCAGACTTCAATAGAAAAAATAGCTATCGAAACAGTGGAACCAAAAACCCTAACCTCTACCATCGGAAAGTTCTCAGAAAGAGCTTTCCGACGATATATAGAAGTCAGAAAAAGACCCCCGTATGCTCCCTGTAGAGCGAAAAATGCCCAGGTACCCCCAAAATGCCAAAAAAGGTTACAAAATGCCCCCAAGGGCTAAAAAATTTGGGCCCCCGGGCGCATGGCGTGCGCTGGGGGCTTAACCTTGGCTCCTAGTCATGTATATGACCGAGCGCACTATGTATTAAGCCCGCGGGGCTAAGAAAAAACCACCGGTGGCCAAAGTTAAGCGCGCCACCGGGGAGCGGTGGGCGCGGGTGGCGGGATCCGGGGCGGGACGTGCACTTAGTGAACAGAGGGGTAGCGGGGGCCACTGCAGGTGGGGCGGCGGCGGGTTCCGCTGGCGGTGGGGGCCGTGGAGAACAAAGCGGCACAGGCCACAAACAGAAGAGGGTGGCGCTGGGAGCGGATGGCGCCCGGGGCGGCGGAGCCCGCTGAAGAGAAAGGAGGCGCTGCCGGTGGTGGGGAGGCGCGGGTGGCGCGGTGGCTGCGCGTCTAGATTAACATTGACTGCATTATTTAAAATGCAAAAACCATTAAAAAACAAACATTTTTTAATATATTTTTTTCGTAATCCGTGCCCGTACGGCCCTAGGAGGCCGAGAAAAATTTTCCAGAGGCCCCGGTGTCCAAATCGGATGAAATTTTATATGATTTCGACTCTCCCGGGCCTTCTGGACGCAATGGTGGAGCCCGTTTTGGCTCAAACAGCTCTAAAAAATAAAGACCCCCCAGAATCACAGAAAAAAACCAGAAGAGCCTCTGAAGACTTCAAACCCTCTGTGCTTCAACAGAGAACGAACAGCCAGCAGCAAGATGGCTCTGATACCATGTTAGAATTGATGAACATCAATACAACCAAGATCACCTGCATGCAAGATAGTCACAAAGAAGAAGAAGCAAACAGAAGATAGAAGGATCCAGAAAGCTATGGCGGCCGATAGGCCAGAGACAGGAAAACCATGTTGACAGAAATGATTTCTATATTCAACAATAATGATTTACAAAACTATCTCCTTACGAAATACAAAGAGGTGATTCCTTATAAAGGAATACCGAAACCCTAAAAGGGAAACTATGAGAAATAGAAACTGCCTAAGGTTAGCTAAAGCAAACTAGAGTGAATAGGGAAGTTACTAATTAGATCATAATGACTTAAATTAGTAACCCCGATAGACTATTACTCTAACACTTGTTTCCATAGGATGCGAGAAAATTCAAAGTTCTTAATACTTAACCCTATGTGACACAGTTCTACCTAACAGGGTACGATCCCAAATTTACAGGATGTGATGCAGGAATTTAGGAAAAATGGGATGCGATGCAAGATTAACCAGACGTGATCCCTTAGACGGGGTGCGATGCAAAATTCAAAGCTCTATAACTATTACAAAAATGGAAAACTGAAAACATGGAAAGGTAGGATTTGAGGTACTTACCTGTGGTGGGTAGTCATTCAGGCGCTGATGTCAATGGGAGAGCTTGAATCGATGCTTCTCTATGGGGACCACCATCTTCTCTGCAATGCTCTAAAATTACTAAAGACAAAAGTGAAAATGAATGGGTAAAAAGTAAATTTTGTGATATATATTAAACTTTTTGAGCTATTTAGGAGCTCCAGAACTCCTCCCAGATTATTCTAATTCAATTTTGTTCCTTTCTGATCTATTGGGAACAAAATCAAATGTGCAGATGATTTTTTACACAACACTGTAAAAATTTTACGACCAGGTACAAAAATGCAAAATTGCTCCATATGTTCTGAAATTGATCAACAGGATTTACACAATCAATTTTCTAGGTTATCTATCAGCAAATGGCACATTTTTCATCACAATCTTGGTCATACATCATTTTATCAGACTCAAAACTTACATTTTAATATCGTAAACTTGGTAAAATTTTGTTTTCTCTTAACACACCTGCATTCCTTCATTTCTTCTAATTGATTCTTTCTTGATTCAATCAATCAATTCAAGTGATATATCATTCTAAAGAGGGATTTTTAATCTTTTTCCTTTGATTTTGTTCCTGAGGGAGCATGATTACACTTAAATCAATCAAATTCTTACTTAAAAAGCATTAAACAACTTCATCATCAAAAGACTAAGGGCGTGGCAGTTTCCCTCGACTAAGTCAGGATTGTTGGATAGAAGGCTTCGGTTCTCACAAGCTAGATATCTTATGTCTACATATTATAATATCGTTGTTAATCTCCTAGAAGCTTCATACTAACCTATGTTCGAACAAGTTTAGCGTCAATATTATCAATTCTTGTTCAACAATCAAGTTCAGAATTGGTATCTTCAATATATTTGTTGACCTTTGTTTGATCAAGTTCAAAGTCAATACTATCAGTCTTAGTTCAATCAAGTGCAAGACTAATCTCATCAGACATTTTGTTCAATCAAAGACATAATTCTCAAAATTTATGAAGTCAACATCAAACTTTCTTTGAATCAATGTGTTTCTCGCACATCAATTCAAAGAGGGGAAAATATAACCACCCTAATTTGGTCTGCTCTGACCATAGACCCTATTTTCCCTAAGTGTGATCATACCCCTAATAATGTCAAGACAATTGTTCAATTAATAGGCATAATTCATTTAAATCAAATTTAATCTCCTAAGTGATCTAATCACTAAATTACATTAATTGCCTTAGCCAATTAAATCAAATCAATTAAATAAAAAACAATCAAATACATGGCTAAAGTAATTAATTAAAAGGAATTAAATAAATCCTAATTACAACTCCTCACTTGCAAAAGGGAAAGTCAATTCCCTATCCAATGAGAGAAATCACTTGGATCACCAAAGATTCAATCTCCACCTCTCTTCAACTTTCAATCCTAACCTCAATTCTAAAAAAGTAAAAATAAAAGACATATCCGATGGTGAAAACCTCTCTAAGGTGCCAAAAGATGAGATTCTTGGTATCCTCCATGAGCACTTGCAAGAAAGATCTTTAGTTTTTATAGAACCGACACAACCAATTAACTTGGGAACAACAGAAGCTGCTCAATATGTTCACCTAGCACAATCCTTATCAGAAGAAGAAAAGATACAATTCACTGAATTCCTCAAAGAGAAAAAGATCAACTTTGCATGGTCTTACACTGATATGCTTGGACTTGATCCTGAGTAAATAATGCATCATTTATGTATAGCTCCTGGGATCAAACCCGTGAAACAAAAATTAAGAAAGATGCATCCTCATGTTGCATTACTAGTGAAAGCAGAGCTGGAAAAACTATTAAAACCTAGATTCATAAGAGTCATTCCTTACGCGGGATGGATTTCTAATGTGGTACCAGTTTCCAAAATAGATAAATCTATCAGGATCTACACAGACTTTAGAGACTTAAACAAGGCTTGTCCTAAAGATGATTTCCCATTGCCAAATATTGATATGATTATATATCTAATAGCAGGTTATCAGATGTATTCCCTTATGGATGGATTCTCGGGCTATAACCAGATTAAGATTACTCTTTTGGACCAAGAAAAGAAAACATTCACATGTGCATGTGGAACATTTTACTGGAACGTCATGCCATTTGGACTGAAGAATACTGGTGCTACATACCAAAGAGCTATGAAAATAATCTTCCATGACATGATACACAAAAACATGGAAGACTATGTTGATGAAACATTAGCCAAGTCAAAAACAAGGACTACTCATATTGAATACTTAAGAAAGATACTAGATCACATGGAGCAATTCCAACTCAGGCTTAATCCGAAGAAATGTGCATTTGGAGTCCAATCAAGGAAGCTCCTATGTTTTATTATATCAGCCAAAGGAATAGAGGTAGACCCTAAAAAAGTCAAAGCTATAATGGAAATGTCACCTCCTCGCAATATTAGTCAAATGAGGATGCTGCAAGGAATACTCCAGTCTATCAGGAGATTTATGTCACAATTAACAGACATAGCACAACCTTTTACTAAACTACTAGATAAAGGTGTTACCTTCAAATGGGATGAGCATTGTGAAACTAACTTCAAAGAATTAAAGGATTACTTGGATACTCCTCCCATTCTCATGACACTTATTCATGGAAAACCACTACTCCTCTATGTCTCAGCCATGACTACATCGCTTGGAGTATTTCTATCACAAGAGGATGAAAATAAAAAGGAAAGAGCAATCTACTATATCAGCAGGACCCTGGTGTCTTATGAACTCAATTACAGTTTAATTGAAAAATCTATTTTAGCAGTTGTCTTTGCATCACATAAATTGAGACACTATATGTTGTCTCATACAGTCAATCTTATTGCAAAAATAGATCCTTTTAAATATCTCTTAAGTAAAACAGCATTAACAGGAAGACTGGCAAAATGGGTCCTGATTCTAAGAGAATTTGATATTGAGTATGTGGACAGAAGAGAAATCAAAGGAGAAGTCCTCGCAGATCAACTAGATGATTCACCATTAAAAGATGATACACCTTTAAGAATTGAAATTCCTGATGAAACGATCATGCATTTAACTAAATATCTATGGAAAATGTTTTTTTAAGGTTCTTTCACACAACAAGGATCTGGAGCAGGTGTACTCTTTATAACTCCTCAAGGCTACAAGATACCTAAAGCCTACAAATTAATGTTTCAATGCACAAATAACATCTCAGAATATGAAGCATTGGTGAATTGACTTAAGCTTTCTATAGAATGGAAGATCGTAGAGTTACATGTGTATGGTGACTCTCAGCTGATTATTAATCAAGTAAATGGAGATTATCATACTAAAGATTAGAAATTAATGCCTTACAAACAACTGGTTGAAGACTTGAAAAAGTACTTTGTCTTCGTCACATTCCAGCAATACCAAGAATAGAAAAAAAAGTTGCAGATGCTATGGCTACACTGACATCCATGTTACAACTGGAAGAACATCAATTCCACTATGACTTCTTGGTGGAAGAATCATCCTATCCAACTTTTGATACACCTGAATCCCAAGTAATTTGTGCTTTAAATTCCCAAAACCAATCCCGATACGCCAAAGTCATTACCTATCTTACTAACCAAACTATACCCAGTAGCCTATCAAGGAATGAAAAAAGAGCCTTAATTAGGATAGCATCATGTTATGTCCTCATCACTAATAACTTATATAGATGAGGTCTCAACGGTACGCTTCTTAGGTGTTTAGAATAAGAAGATTCTAACCACGCATTAAGAGAGGTTCACGAAGGTGTATGTGTATCACACTTAAATGACTTTTCTTTAGCTAAAAAACTATTAAGAGTTGGCTAATACTGACCTAAAATAGAAAAAGATGATGTTCTATTCTCAAAAACATGTCACAAATGCCAAACACATGGAAACCTTATCCATGCTCCAGCCAGAGAACTCATACCTTTTATAATACATTGGCCATTTCAATAATGGTCCTTTGATTTGGTTGGACAAATTTATCCTACTTCTTCAAGTGGACACAAGTACATCATTACAGCCACTGAGTATTTCACTAAGTGGGTTGAGGTTGTGTCACTGATCAAAGCCACTGGCAAACAGGTTGCTACATTCATCTTGAACTACATCATTTGTAGGTATGGGATACCCTCTTCTATTGTAACAGACAATGGGGTTAGTTTAAAAACCAAGATATCAAGGATCTTTGTACACAGTTTGACATCACTCAGCATTGTTCTTCAATCTATTATCCTCAAGGTAATGGACAAGTTAAGGCTTCAAATAAGAACATTCTTAAAATATTACACAAAACTGTGAGTAAGTTTGGTAGAGACTGGCATTTGCAACTAAATTCGGCACTATGGGCCTATAGAAAAAGTATCCAAACACCAACATGATCCACGCCATTTTCTCTATTCTATGGCACAGAAGTAGTGTTACCCATTGAAGGATAAATTCTATATTTGCGAGTATCTCTCCAAGGTCTTGTTATAGATGAACAATACCGCATTGATAGGGTTAATGCACTAGAACTACTAGATGAGCATCGGCAACAAGTGTTCAATCATCTCAAAGTGTACGAAAAATTAATGTCAAAAGGTACAACAAAAAGGTCAAACCATAACAATTTCAAGTGGGGGATCTTGTTCTAAGAGAGAATCCTAAAAAATAGCCCAATAGAGAACAAAAAGGAAATTTTGAACCCAACTAGCTAGGACCTTTTGTCATTACTATAACTTTTGGGACTGGAGCATATCAGTTAGCTACACCTGAGGGAGATGTTCTTCCTGGTCACATCAACACTCTACACTTGAAGCGTTTCTATGCTTGACATCTGGATAACAGAGCCCATGTAGTGAAAATTCTCAGAAAATACCATAAAAATCAGAAAATTGATCCGGAAGAAATCCAAAAATAGTGGAAAAGTCCTGAAAAAAAGGTATCCTTGGTGAAAACCTGGCAAACAAGCACCTTGATACTAACAAAAAAAAAGAAAAGAAAAAAGAACAAAAAAAAATGAAAAAGAGAAAAGTGCCTTGGCAAAAACCTAGCAATCAAGCATCTTGGTAGCAAAAACAAGAAGATTTGTCGAGTGGTGAAAACCTGGCAAACAGGCGTCACTCATACCCTAAGCTCTATCTATCAATGCACTAATGTTACTAATCCTTCACAATTGCACCTATGCTATTGGTTGACTCTGATTCCTTACAAAAGTCATATCCTTGCCTGGGATTTGTCTGCATGTGCATCTTAGGAATAGTCATTCTGCACTGGGGGCATCTTTGCTAGCATGTTTGGTCTACATCTGCTAGGTTGTCCTAGGTTCCTTGTTTAGGATGGTTTTCCTCTCAAAAAAATATTTCTCAATACCTGCATCAAAATGTCATTATCACAAACAAGGGTGTTTCTTCAACACCACCTACCTGTAACAGACATCACACTAGTGTTTTTCAACACTTTAATCACTAGTGTTTCTTGACACTTTAATAAAACTTTAAACAAACTAGTGTTTCTCAACACTTTAAATCAAACAATGTTCGTAAACACTATATTGGATTGCAATCGCTGACAAAGTTATATCATTGTGTGTGCTTGAAAGTGACCTCTAAATTAGGCACATACTCAACATAGTCCTTACTCAATCATTCAATTCACAAAGACAAACATGAATTGTTCATCTTGCAAATTTGATTGAAGCGACTTGTTGCCTCCTAATCAGTTGGGGATATCGAATTTACTCTCAAAATGAGAGCCAACAACCTGACCATTGCTAACATGGAGGATTTCTAAAGCATGAGAGGAAATAAAATTGCCATTAATCTATGAAATGAAATGCTCTTAATCTATGAAATGAAATGCTCTTAATCTATGAAATGAATTGTAATTAATCTATGAAATTGAATTTGCAATTAATCTAGAAATGAAATTGCATTTAAACTAGAAATCTTGAAAGATGAAATTGAGATGTTAGATAAGTAAATGAATTGCATTAAAAATCAACATATCATTAATCCAAATTGAAATTAATCTAATCATGCAACTAAGCTCAAAAGCATAAAATAATCAATGCAAATTTCACTATAAGTTTGATGCTCTCCAAAATCATCTTCTCAAATGAAGAAAAAGGGGTCCAATTTATAGAAAGCCATGGAAAGAGGGTGAAGAGTTTCTTGAAAAGAAACGGTTACCTCTTCATTTTCAGGGATTGAGATTGAGACAAAAAAGCATGAATTATTTAATTGAAAGGATGGATTATTGCAACATAAGTGACCTTTCATATAGAATTATGGAATTATTTTTGAGGATAATCCATTCAATCAATTAAATAACTATTCAATTCCTTTTTATGTATATTAGCTAAAGGGGTGGAATTAATTTAATTTAAAAGCACTTAGGACTTTAGAATTAAATTAATTAATCATAGGGATTTTTAGCTAATAAACCTTGATAATTTAGGAATTAAATATAATGTTAGATTTATGCTAATTTGGGTTTTCTGCATTTGAGACTCATTCAATTAAAGTCAATTAGGAAGAGAAATTGCCTAGTACAATAGGACTTCGATGATGAGAAAATTGAAGGAATGCACCAAAATTGATTAGGATTATAAGGTGCCAATTTTGGGGTGTTACATTTTGCCCCTCTTTGAATTGATGTGCGAGCAGCACATTGATTCAAAGAATAGTTTGATGTGAAGATGAAGATTTCAGAAATCTAGGTTAGGTTGCCAAGACACCGATCAGATCGAGAAGCAGAATCATCCGAGAGAAGATCATAATCGGGGTTAGATTGCCCCAATTACCACTCATAGCTGATGAAGATCTAGGACTACTTCCAGAATTAGGGTTAGATTGCCCCAATATGAAGGTTAGCCCTCCGAGATCCATGTTAGATTGCCTAGATAACAGTCTAAAGAGTTTTGAGAGTCATCTTCAGAATGAAGCGTTACTTTCAGGAATTAGGGTTAGATTGCCCCAATACCCAGTGAGATTTCAAGAATCATCTCCAGAACAAAGCTTGATCCTTAAGGATCCGAGTTAGATTGCTCAGATACCTAGAAAGATAGATGACAAGATGCAAGACATCAAGATGCCCCTAGAGATTCAAGATCATGGAATATCCAATTTTGACCATAAGGTAAAAAAAAATGAATATGCCCCAAGTGATGAGATGCCCCTAGCGATGGGGATTTTTTATTTAGATCAAACTGATTCGAGAATGATGCGAAAAGATTTAATGATGCAATCATCCTACCCCCTTGGGAGCGAAATCAAAAGATGACACATCATAATGATGAAAGCGAGAAATCACAGAGAAATAAGATCGAAGATCCAGAGATATCACAGATAGATCAAGAGAAGGCATAATCGATTTAGAGTGGTCGAGAGGTCCTGTTGATTAGGTTTGACCATAGTTGACTAGAATTGACTAGAGTTGACTTTGATGAAAGATTGTAGAAGCCGAGAAAATGATAACAAGAGATAATCCTGACAAGAAAGCAATGTCAGAAAATTGATTGCACAAGCGTCCGATCGCGTCGGTCCCAAAATTTTAAAATGCAATTTCAAGTTGCTTAGGAGTGTCAAATTTTGATTTCGATCACAAAAATGGATTCAGAATGGTCCATTTATCCAAGGGTGCGATTTTCATGGAAAATGGAGCACTTTGAAAAATTAGGTCAAAGGCTATATAAGGCCCGAAGGGGTCATTTTCAAATCATTATTCATCTTTGACTTTAGCAATGGCAAGGGCTCCAGCTAACATTGATAGCATTCCCATGCATCTACACCAATTCAAGCACTCCCAACGACACAACCGACCACTGAAGTATGACGCACTTGTAAGTAATCGCAACCTGATCCTGCATTTCAAATATTTTTTTATCAATTTATAGCATTTTTAACATGTTTTAAGCCTTTTTAAATTTTTTTGCGTCCAATCTCGCGCGAGGAAACAGTTTCCTCACGCTGGCCTAGGTCTCCTGTCACGCGAGGAATCAGAATCCTCGTGTGGGTCAAGGGTTCCTCGCACGGGCCCCTCCCCTACGCTCGTGCAAAGAGCACTCTTGCGCCACGCAAGATTTCTAAAATCTTAAGCGGGAAGACATCCCGTCTTGCGCGAGTCAGAAAGCTCACGCGGGAAAAGAGTTTCCTCGCATGGGAAACTTGCCAAAATTCAAAAGTTGTCATTTTTTTGTGTCATAGAGTCAGTCAGTTGCCATATCTCAAAACTGTGTGTAGGATTGGTCCGTAGTTGTATTTGTTGTCTTTGCTTTGAAAAATCATCATTGTTGAGGTACTGATCCAATTTGTCACTTGCTTTGCAGGTCGACTTCCCTGATATCGGTTTCCGATCACATCATCCTATCATGGGTGACCTACTCCAGAGATTATCAGATGCTGATGGTGCCCACATTGATGGGCTAGGATTGACTTATCTTTGTAATGCACCCGATATTTGGGTAAATCATGGCTTACTGGGTGCCCTGGTTGAGCGTTTCCATTCAGAGATGAACACCTTTCATTTGTCGCAGGGGGAGATGACAGTCACTCCCGAAGACATATACAGGATCTTGAGAGTTCCTTTCCACGGAGCTCGCGTGGAGTATGACACGCAGCCTAGAGTAGGTACATTGGATTTGAGAGTAGTTTTCCAAGATGATTTGGTGATGGGTCAGGCCATCTCGTGGGAGGAGTTGATTCGCAGCTACGGTAGAGATCACCCACTCGCGGTCATATTAGCAGTTTTTCTGAGTTGTCACTTGGTTCCTGATCGTGGTCAACATGGATTAGAGTGCGGCTGGGGAGGCATGTTACAGAGGATGCTAGCCACACCGGCAATTACCTTCGGATGGGGCGAGTGCATGCTTGCTCAGATGTACCATGAGATGCACGAGATTGTGTATTGAGGTGCACGTACCATGGCGACAGGAGTCATCATTCTTTAGATCTGGGCCTGGGAGCACCTTCCCATATGTAGGCAAATATTTCATGACACACGGTAGCCTTTAGAGCCATACATATACAGGTACGTAGGTCTGATGACCCAGCCCGCGCTGGGTAAGATAGTGCAGTGGAGGGCATAGATAGATGACATGGCCACAGTCATATGGTAGCCTTGGATAGCTACTGAGGTGTGGGATGATGCTCATCATGAGTTATCATATATGTTCAGTTCATGTCCTTTGATTGGGCATACCATTAGCATCATTGAGCGCTTCTTGCTCATGTGTGTATTGTGCCAGTTTGGGAGACCACAAGATGTGTCTCAGGAGTACTTTACATACGCCTGATTCATTGATGAGATGAAGAAGGGTTGGCAGGGACAGCTTGACAAGGGTCGTAGTATGATAGATGCCCAAGTACCACCATCCAAGTGGGATTATATGGCCACAGTGATGAATGCAGGTATGACACCTACATACAGAGATCATATGTTAGCTCATCCATTCCCTAGGTATACAACTCCTGTTGCATTGATCCAACATGTAGAGTAGGTGGTATGGCCACCACCATAGCAGCAGGTCCCTCCATAGGTACAACAACCACAGGTACAGCAGCCACCCTTACAACAACAAGAGAGGGTTGTATGACTGAGGAAATCTTAGACTAATATTCCCATCAGACCGATGGGATCAGATGCAGGTGCTAGGCCTAGTGGCAGTCAGGATAGAGCCGCTAAGCAGGGAGATGATACTATCATGGCTGATGTTGTTCTGACTGATCCACCAGCAGGCGGATAGGTAGCACAGTTGTAGGAGGCTCTCTGGAGAGTCAGAGAGAGAGCCTGACAGTCACAGAGGGAGCACGATGACTTCCATACATAGGTGATCATTCAGGAGACTCAGGTATCTAAGCGAGACCAGGAGATCTAGGAGTTACAAGAGTCACTAGACAGATTACAGATAGAGACTAGATATGAGGCTGATCAGGCCTCTTATTATTATATTGCGTACACTATTGCAGTTCCTGAGGTAGCAGATCAGATTTAGCCTTTTTCAGAGTATGCTGGTGTATGGGCCACTCAACCGGGACCTCCTCCTTAGCACCAAGGTATACCACCCCCTCCACCTCCACTGGGTGGTTAGATGAGATACCTTGATATACATATTGTACCACCATTTTGACATATTGTGCTTGAGTAGCACCCTTGTATATTTGACCGATCGATATATATATATATATATATATATATATATATATATATATATATAT
>MU228252.1:527843-561204 GCA_018584345.1 Thuja plicata
ATGACCTGTTTCTAATGCAACTTGAATTGCAGATTTTTAGATCTATTTAAGTACATTACCTCTTTGATCAATGTATCAATTCAATTCTTTGTGCTCCACACTTTCTGCTCTGTGATGTTGTGCTTCATTGTTTGTCGGTGTCTGCAGAATTCTTTAGCTCTTCTTCAGCTTGATTGATCAGGATTGTATGAAGTTCTTCTTCATCATTTTCTCTTTAGCATCCTCTTTCTATTCACTCCCCTTCCCGTGTATATGATTATGGAAATGAATTATGCTTGTCTCTTGAATAGACATGATATTCCTTAATTCTTGATTCTTGATTCTTGGTGTGAAAAAAAATCTAGCCAATTTGATTTAAAGCTTTAACTCCTGATTTATCTCGTAGTTATCTTCTTGCCAACTGTACAAATCTTCTTTAAATCAATTACTTAACTCCGGTCGAATAAAACAAATAAAACAACCAGTTAAGTCTATCCTTAAGCTCTGCCAGCTAGATATTTTGTCATTTTCTAAACTTTATGTTCTGTCAGTCAACTCTGTAGTTAGTCGTTGGTGATAATTGCCAGTTCCGTCGGTGTGACTCCAGCCAGCTTTGGGATCTCCATCTGTCGGGCATCATTGGATTTTACTCGTCAGGCATCTCTATTTTCTGCTCGTCGAGTATCACTATGATTTTGCTTTGTTGGGCAATACTGTCTTCTGCTCATCGGGTATCACTGTGACTTTTGTTCTTTGCCTTTACCGATGGTGTGCACTCTGTTGGTGTTGTCTATCACTTAGTGAATACTTGACTTTTATGCATTGTTGAAAGCATAATCTATGTTCCATTGATTCTCTGAAGTCTTTGGCATTATGTACATGACTGTATAGATGATATCAAGTTGACATCAATGACAATACAAACCATTAACTAATTTAATGTCTTGCATCATCTTCAACTTAACATTATCAAACATTTAATCAGTTACATGTCATCAATATCATCAAAAAGTTAGCGCCAGTACTCTACCTTGCCCAGATGGGGCTACTGAATGAATCTATAATACATATATACATATGTCTATTGTACTACTCGTTGCTTGTCAACAATAGGATGTGTCACCGGGATATGCTCCCAGGCCCAAATCTGTAAAACAAGGATCCCAACAGTCATGCTGTAGGACTATTGATATACAATCTCATGAAGCTCTCTATATATATGGGCTAATTTACAGCTACCCCAAGTGAATCTATGAGATGCTCCAATCATCTGCTCTAGCATATCTACCCAGCCACACATAAATCCATGTTATCCCCTACCCGACATGAGGATGCCTCCAATCAATCTGGCTAAATATACAGGTAATCGATTGTAATGATTGCACATATAATCCCAAGTCAAATAATGCTGAACTATGGAATCATCTCTGAAGAATCTCTGGGCTGATGCAATGGTTGTCACAGAACGTGCCTCAAACTGCACCTCCTAAACCATCACTAGAATCTGTAGAATGAGCCACACATCCTCAAGTGTGATGGTCATCTCGCTGGTTGGGAGATGAAAGGTGTTGTGCTCCGAATGCCATCTCTCGGCTAGCATAGTCAACAACCCCCAATTTGCCCTGATATTGGGTAAATCTATGAGTGCAACTAAACCTACTCGAGCTATGATCTGTAGCTCTAGATCTATCAATGATCGTGATAACACAAGGACCTGACCTAGCTAGGGACCTTAGAATGAAACAACCTCAAAATCAACCTGTTAATAGGAAGGAAATACAAGTTCAAATAGGCAACTATGTAGAAAAGATATCAACTAGGTATTTTGGTCTTCAGAAGGAGAAAATGGTCAAAATTAGAAGAAAAACTAACTCCTAAAACTAGAAATGACTCTATTTTCACAGTGTGCGATCCTTTTTACTGGATATGACACACGATTTTTGAGATGCAATGGGGCATCCGGGAAGCAATCCTGGTTAGATAAGATGCGATGCGGGTTGCGGGGTGCGATCCTATTTTCACAGGATGTGAAAAAATTCAAAGTTCTTAACACTTAACCCTATGCGACACATGATTACCTAGTAGGGTGCGATCCCAAATTTATGGGATGCAATGTAGGAATTTCAAAAAAAGGGGATGCGACGTGGGATTAACTAGACGCGATCCCTTATACAGGGTGCGACACAGCAATAAAAGGTCTATAACTATTGCAAAAATGGACAAAACTGGAAACTGAAAACATGGAAAGGTAGGTTTTGAGGTACTTACCGGTGGTGGGTAGTTGGTCAGGCGCTGATGTTGATGGGTGAACTCAAATTGAAGCTTCTCCATGGGGACCACCATCTTCTCTACAGAGCTCTAAAATTACTAAAGAGAAAAGTGAAAATAAATGGGTAAAAAGTGAATTTTGGGATATATATTGAACTTTTTGAGCTACTTAGGAACTCCAGACTCTCCTAGACTATCAAAATTCAATTTTGTTCCTTTCTTATCTATCAAGAATGAAATCGAACATGCAGACGATGTTTTACACATCACAGTAAAATTTTTACGACAGGTTCCAAAAAAGCAGAATTGCTCCATATGTTCTGAAATTGATTCGCAGACTTTATGCAATCAATTTTTTGGGTTCTCTATTATCAAATGGCACATTATTCATCACAATCTTGGTCATACATCATTTTATCAGACTCAGAACTTGTATTTTAATGTCGTAAACTTGGTAAAATTGTATTTTCTCTTAACACACCTTCGCTCCTTCATTTATTCTAATTGATTCTTTCTCGATTCAATCGATCAATTCAAGTGATATATCATTCTAAAGAGGGATTTTTATTCTTTTTCCTTCGATTTTGTTCCTGAGGGGGTATGATCACACTTAAATCAATCAAATTCTTGCTCAAAAAGAATTAAAATGACTTCATCAAAAGACTAAGGGCATGACAGTTTCCCTCGACTAAGTCGGGACTATTAGACGGAAGGCTTCGGTTCTCACAAGATAGATATCTTATGTCTACATATTCTAAGATCATTGTTAAGCTCCTAGCAGCTTCATACTGACCTACGTTCGATCAAGTTCAGTGCCAATATTATCAATTCTTGTTCGACAATCAAGTTCAGCGCCAGTATTATCAATTCTTGTTCGACAATCAAGTTCAGAATTGGTATCTTCAAGATCTTTGTTGACCTTTGTTTGATCAAGTTCAAAGTCAATACTATCAGTCCTAGTTCAATCAAGTTCAAGACTGATCTCATCAGACATTTCATTTGATCAAGGGCAAAATTCTCAAACTTTTTGAAGTCAACATCAAACTTTCTTTGAATCAATGCGTTGCTCACACATCAATTCAAAGAGGGGAAAATGTAACCACCCTAATTTGGTCTACTCTGACCATAGAACCTTTTTTCCCTAAGTGTGATCATACCCCTAATTATGTCAAGACAATTCTTCAATTAATTGGCATGATTCATTTAAATCAAATTTAATCTCCTAAGTGATCTAACCACTAAATTACATTAATTGCATTAGCCAATTAAATTAAATCAAACCAGTAAAATAAAAAATAATCAAATACATGGCTAAAGTAATTAATTAAAAGGAATTAAATAAGTCCTAATTACAACTGCACACTTGCAAAAGGGAAATTCAATTCCCTAGACAATGAGAGAGAAATCACTTGGATCACCTTACATGGATCACCAAAGATTCAATCTCCACCTCTCTTCAACTTTCAATCCTATCCTATCATTCCTCAAATTCTTCTATAAATGGGATGAATTTTGAGCTCAATGGGACCCTAATTTTAGAATTCATTTGCAAACTTATGATGCTTTTAGAGATATTAATTTCATTTTAGCTCAAATTTCATAGAAATTGTTATAATCTTTCATTTGGAGTTTTAAAATGAACTTTGATTGAGCATTTCCTCTTGCATTTAGATTAAATTTTCCATTCTAAGCATGAATGTGTCACTGATTAATGCATAATCTGAGGGCAAATTATAGCACTCTTCAAACGCTTCTTAGATATGGAGCAATATGTCAAATTTGGTGATATTTGTGTGCTTTTCCCTTGATTTACATGTTTATTTCACTAATGCAATGACATATTGAAGTGTTGTGTTGCAGATAACAGATCCACAAAATATACACACAGATCCTGGTCTTTCTTTTTGGGATTGAAGGACTGCTATTATTCTCAGTCTCTGTTGTTTCCTTTACCGGTGGGATCTTTGAGTCTTTCCTTGCTTCATCTGTTTCTTTTTGCTCATTGTCCTGCTTATTCTTTGAAAGAATATTGCATTCCTTGCTCTTATTTTGTACCTTCTCATTAGGTTCTTCTCCCTCCTTATTATTATCTTGAATGTGTATTCTAGGATTGATTCTAAGTGTTTCATTTGGGTTAGATTTCTCCTTCCATACTTTCCTTGGCTCACGATGTTTTACTTGATTACCTTTCTCTTTCTGCTATTATAAAGGACATTGTTTTTCCTAGTGTCTCTCTTTTTTACGAGAGAAGCAAGAAAAGGGAACAGATTCATATTCAACAGATTGAATGTGCTTACCCAACTTTGAGTTGATTGAGATAACCTCAAGCAAGTCTGTATTTTGGTGTATATTTACACAGATTCTGGCATACACCAGCCTGAACTTAGTGGTTTTCATTGGGTCTATGGAGAGGAGTTCTCCAAAATCCCCCACCAAACCTGTGAAGATATCTTCATGCCAGTACTCCATAGGAAGACTTGGAAAATGAACCCAAACAGGGGCTGTTTCGAATAGGTCTGCATTCAAGTCCAGATTTGACACCCATTTTTGGAGAGCCAATGATGATTTGCCGAACATCCAAGGGCCCCCCACAAAGCACCTTTAAAAGATCTTCCATACTTGAAAAGACAAAGGAGAAAAAACCTTTTGGCATTGCCGCTATATTGACTTGCCCCTTGAGCTTCCATTTTCAAGAGATAAATACTCTAACCAAGTCAATATTGGGTCTGGTTCCCGTAAATTTTCCTACCAGTGTAAGAGCCATGTTGGATGCCATATGGACCACTAGGGGATTAGGTATTGAGATACCAAACACACCCTTAACAGGCTCAAAGATATTGTTAATACCTGGGAACAAGGATTTTCCAATTGGTTTAACCCCAAATAAAGATGACTAGCTGCCTTTGGCCTAAGTCCCAACATAAATGTTTCCACTACTGCCAGCAAGGGAAGACTTACCTGCATTGGAAGTGTTTTCTAGCCCACCTCCTTGGGAAGGAGCAGCATCTGGGTCCTTGTCATCATTTGGATCCTTTGTGGAGCCCTCACCTGATGATCCTCCCGCCTTCTGCTGGTCTCCTGCCACTACAGCCACATGAATCCTTCCAGCTTTGTCGTTCCCACCCAGGCAAGAATTCAAATTTCCTCCCGTTTGGCCTCCTCCTCCACCTTCCACTCTCTCTCCTCCCATGTGAGTTTCAAAGTCATCGAGAGGAACAATTAGTTAATTAAATAAATATTATTTATTTAATTATAAGAGGGAAATTGATTTAATTATTACATAAATATAATAATAATAAGAAGCATTTAATTAAATAATATGATTATTTATTTAAATATAATAACATAGGGAATAATTAAATAATGTTAATTATTTAATTACTTTATAGATGCAAATTGATGAAATATTGATTAGAAGTTTAATAATTAAGTAATTAATTAAAGTCGCTTAATTAGGAATTTATAGGAAAATGATGATTTTGAATTTAGAATATAGTGGAAAGATGCCAATTAATTAAAAATAAAAATTATTTAATAATTGAAGAAGAATGTTAGTAAAGTCATTGTGTTACAACAACTGACCATTTTAGAGTGTCTACAAGCATAAGTTAGATGCTACTATTTAGTTCATAAGCTATCAAATTGTTGTATGATTGGCCATTGTAGTGGTCTTGTAAGGTAGTGAGCCTTCCCAGGGTTGTAGCCCTTTTTTATTTGAGAAGTGAGCTCTAGGCAGTGTGCCTGAATGCAAGAGCATTCCCCATATTTGCAATAAGGTTATACTTCTAACAAGGTATTTTCTTATTGTGGGTAATTAGCCCCACCATGGTTTTTCCCCTAAAAGGGTTTCCATGATAAAAATGTGTGTCAAAGTGTTGTGGATGTCATTTTGATATGTGCATACATGCTTATTTTGTTTGAATAAGACATAAGAGTTTTAAGTATTAAGGGGTAGTGAAAGTTTTGAAAGTTTAGGAACAACTGATTCACCCCCCTTTTCAGTTATTCGCTAACTTATTTCCTACAAGAATTTATTAAGGATGTTGATATTTGCATATGTTTATTTTGTGTAGTAAACTTTTATTTTAAGTCATTTTAATGTTTGAAAGACTAAAGTTCATTGCACCTCTAGCTAATTGTCAATAAACTCATAAGTATTGATGCATTTCATAGAAATTTAGTAAACAAGTCAAATTTATTTTGTTTATTTTATAAACTAGATCAATATCTAATGGGGACAACATACGAGTTGAATCATACTTTTGTTTGGAAATAAAGGGTTAGATTTTGAATGCAAAAGCCTTTTACTTAAAAGAAAAGGTAAAATTTTGGACTTGTATGCATAATGTTAGGAATTAATGTTAATGTTTCTCCCATCTAACATTGAATTGTGATTTTCTCTTATAGATCACCTTGTAGCTTTCTAATATCTATACATCAAGGGAAACACTTCATAGGAAAGGATGACGACCCAGCTAAGGAAGTCTTGTTGGATGATGTTGGAATTGGTTACTACTGATGTTGTTGGCATTTATGTTTTGTCACTGATGTCAACATATGTTTCTATGAACAGACTGGTTATTACTGTTGTATGATGCCTGACATAACTGTATGGATGAATATGAATGAGAGAAGATGGGGATATGAAAAATGATGTATGATGATCTTATTTATAAGGTTTTTTGGCTTAGCATTGTGTATTGGTTGAGTTATAGATGTTTTAGTAAAGACTGGTTTCTGGACTATGATAGTGATGCTTGACAGAGCGAGTCTCTGTGTTTTCAGTATATCTTAGAGGCGATGATGATTCAGGTTATGCGAGCTTAAGGCATGAAAAAAGACATGTTTAAGAATGTTTGTGATGGGTCACAAGTCGTATGAGTGATGATGATGTCAGGTGTGGCGTGTATTTTGGAGGAGACCTATTTGTGGCTGACTTCAGAGATGTAGCGTCTATTGTAGATTAAGAGTGTGGATTGCAGATCTTGGATTATATATGATGTATTATAATTGATGTATACTTGTTTTAGATATTCTATGTATCTTAGTAAGGGGTTAAATGTTTATTTGTACATAGGAAAGTGTAATTGGCCGACCTAATCAAATATTGTAATAGGGTATATATGAGAGATCTTTTCTTTTGAAAATATATGGGTGACAAAGAGTATATGTGTATGAAGAGAAGGTGATTGATAGAGAAGCTACAAAGCTTGATTGACTATTGGATGTAGAGCATAAGATATGTTCATTATACTTCATTGGAACTGACCAAGCAAAGAGTTGCTATCAGACAGTTTACTGGATTGTATATTTTCTTTGGGAAGTGTGCCTGGGTAGTGAGCCCACTGTTACTCTTGACTCCTAATAGGGTTTGTCCTTTAACATGGACTGTGTAATGTAATGTTGTAATAAGCTCCTAACAGGGCTAAATATTTTAACATGGATACTATACTCTCAGTACATCATATGTGGGTGGTAATTCCCATCGGGGTTTTACCTTTAATAGGGTTTCCTCGACAACAAAGGATTGTGTTATTGTGTTGGCATTTACTGTGTTATCATTTGATGTGAAGTTTTGGTTTATAAAGTTTAATGTTTAAAAATCTATCTCACAACTGATTCACCCCCCTCTCAGTTGTGTTGGTGGATTGTTATTCCTAACAAGTCTTCCACAAGAATTAGTAGTGGAGACTAGAATTAGTAGTGGAGACTAGGTATGCCTCAATTCGAATAGGACACAAAAAATTTCATCATGATCTTCAGGAAAAGGATAGAAAATTTGTAGAATTGATAACATCTTTAAACAAAAGCATAGAATTGGTAAGAAACATTCTTGTCTATATGCATCTACGAGAGACCAGGTCAAGAAGGGGGATTCATGAGTGGTAAAAAATTTGTTAAAATATAAATGATTTTGATCTAAAGAATATCACTTAAATTTTTAACCAGTGTGAATATTATTTTCATGGTTGTCAACTAGCAATATTTGCCTTTGTAGTAAAACATCAATTTATAATGAGGGAAGACAATTTAATTTGAATTTCTGATTTAGTGCACATATTATTTATGTTAGGCATGAGGTAATGATTTGTTTTTCTTGTATAAGATGAATGGACGATCATTCCTTTTTATGTTCCAGTTCATGAATCAACCAAATTTTTTTTTGCCAAGTATGAAAGTGTGCTAGGGAAGGGTGTCAAGGTTGTAAATTACACTCTCAAGCTGGTTGAGGATGTTTGTCGGGATCTAAGATTAGCAGTTTCTATGATTGATAGACCATACATTGAATTGAATGTATCTTTTTGTTTGTTTCCATTAGAATTTTAATGTCTTCTTGGCTTTTTGGTGAATATTGTTTCTTTATTTTTTAAGTTGTCACTTCTGTATTTCCTTATCTTTTCAAACAACCATTATAGATTGATGAGTTTAAAAGTTTAAACAAGACATGTAGATATGATTCAGTATGCATTTGAATGAGATTTTGTGTTAAGTGTTTGTAGTAGTAAACTAAAAATTTAATCAAGTTTGTTTGACGTTGGGAACAACTTTTTGAAACATGTTCTTGTTGTGTTTTAGTTGGTAATAATGTTATTCATTAGCTATCATTACTATGGGTGGATTTTGTTGGGTCTTCGGGATGTAGATCAATATTTAGTAGTGTAACAGAAGGATTTCTTTCTTGGGGAAATGCAACTTTAGGGTTAAATCAAGTTTGACATTCACACATGTTCAGGTTTGTAGTAAAATTCAATTTCGAGTACAATTTTGGGGCCAAATGAGTGGCCTTTGCATGTATCCTCTACTATATAGTTTTTAATTTTCACTTGATTTTTTATTTTGTAGAAACATATGTTTATAGGCTAACATAGGATACATGGTATAATTATTCTTTAAAGGGTGGTAGCTCAATGGAAGAGCACCTGCTTTACAAGTAGGAGGATGGTGGTTCAATTCTATTGTGCCCTAATATGGCTAAAGATACTACCAATTGATGGTAATTAATGATTATAATGACTACCATGAATAAATAAATGACCAAATACAAACAATTGATTACTAAATTAATGACTAAATCAATGATTAAATTAATGACAAAATCGATGACTAAATAAATGACTGAATCGATCAATCAAAACAACCAAAAAATGACTAAAAATAGTTTAAAGCAAAGAGAAAAGATTTCCACAATCCATGAAAGTAACAGTAAACAATTTCTGGATTTGATTGTGTTGTGAATTTTTAGCATCAACGTTTCGAATCACACTCCGTGATCCATCAACGTTTTGATGGATCACGGAGTGTGATTCGAAACGTTGATGCTAAAAATTCACAACACAATCAAATCCATAAATTGTTTACTGTTAAAAATAGTTTATTCATATATTTGGTCATGTTATAAATGACTATAAATAAATTACCACTAGTCACGTGACCAAGTTTAGTCATTTATAGGCAATTTTTAGTAGTTTTTAAAGTCATTTATTGTTGTTTTTCTACTAGTGCTTGTGTTAATAAAATGTAAATAGATATTGTAATCATGATATAATATATTAGCATTGAGTGAATTAAGTCTCAATGACATGTATTTTGTAACTTCATTATTATTCTAGAATGTACTTTAATCATATGTTTTGTTGTTAAAGATTTGAGTGGTTTTACCCTAGTTTATGTGTGAAATTTGAGAATTACTGCCTATGACTGCATTCTGGTGCATGCGTATTTTGGTGCCTTCGCTCGGAAATCAGTTCCAATTCCCTGACTAGACTAATACTTTCTCAGGTGTCGGGCATTTTTTTTGTTTTAGCGCTAGCACCTATAGTTTTGTGCCTACACTCTTTGGTGCTTGTGTTTGTCTTTTGGTGTATGCAAAACCACTGGGTTTTGCATTTATTTGTGGATTAACACCTCTACCTACATTTTGGCACCTAGGTTCTTTAGTGCCTCTGATTCTATTTAAGAATCTATGTCTAGTTGGGGTGAATGTTAGGGTTAGCTAACAAGACTTGATGTAGGGTTGGTTTGATGATGTTTAATGATGGTTTAATGACCGATTCTTCCTCATGGACTAAATGGTTTAATGTGCAAATGTATAAATGGTTATCATAGGAACATTTTGTGGGTACTTTAAAATGAACCTAGAATTGGATGTCATGGAACCCTTGGAAGAATTTTAAGAGTTTCTCTTATGCTTTCTTGTGTATTTCTTGGTTATCTAATTGTTCATGTAAAGTGATGTTATGTAATACACACTTAATTATATATTTTTTTAAATAATAATTTCATATGCCTAAGTGCATTGTTTTCCTTAATTATGAGGGTTCCTTGGCAGGGCATTATATATGAGTCAGGGTATGAATGAGGGATTCTTGTAAAGATTCCATGTTTTGACATGTTGGGGATAGATTTTGAATGAGATTCTCTATAGTGGGTATAATTGGAATTAGAGTGCATGGTGGTATGACTTGGGATTTTCAAAACCTGGAAGGGACTTGTACCAAGATTTCAATTAGCTTGGATTTCTATTATGGATAGTCCTTGAGGGTCAACATGAAAGGTGTCATCATTGGATTCATTGTTTGATGAAATAATATGGATTGTTATTGTGAAGCTTTATGAGATGAAGGAAAGTTAGGAGAGATGAAGGATACATGTTAGTCATTAATAAATATAGGTAGATGATTTTGATCATGCTTGGGAAGAGTGTATTGACATATGCCTAATCCTTCATTAGGTAAATTATTGACATGGTCATCAATATCGATGTCACCATTATCAATGAGATTCCAAATGAGATATTTTAATTATGTGCAATTTGAAGTTTTATGTCCTTTGTATCAGTAAGACTCACAATAGATTGAATCACTCCACCATGGGACTTTGCATATGGATTCTTTTGGATAATGTGATAAGATTATGTGCAAGAAGTTATCTCAAAGCTAACTCAATGGATTGTCCAAAAGGTGTAATTTTTCTATCCCAAGGATGTTTGGGTATAGGTTTTGGATTGGTGGCTTGGGGGTTTACTTTGCACATCTTTGTGAAGGAGGAGCTTTTTTGTAGTGAAGGAGATATGTGGTTTTGGTTTGTTGTAGTGAAGGAGATATGTGATTTTGGTTAATGTTTTTCTTTTTATTTTTGGCTATTTTTTGTTGTTTTTTGGCTAGTTGTTTATGTCTTCCTTAAATTTGTATGTTGTCTATGTCTTGATGGATTTCTTGGAGGTGTCACACCAAAGTGCTCACTTTTTTTGTTCTTATTTGGGGTCCTAATTTGTATGTAGGTCATTTTTCTTTGGAGATCTTGAATTTGTTGAGCCAATGTGGTTATCAATTCTTTTTTTTGTTTTGACTCTTTAAGTGGAAAGTGTGATTGGTTTTATTTGTTTTTTTGGCTTTTTATTTTTATGTTTTTTTTTTGGATTTTGGATTAGATATGAAAGCACACAAGAAAGTGATTCAAAAGAAAAAATCCTATGGATAATTTTGGATGATATGTTCCCTTTTTGGTTTCAAGTAGCGAAGATGATCTAAACATTAAAGCACATTATACACATCAACGAGGCCACTCAAGTGAGACTATCAATCCTTGAATATATAATAAATGATGGACAAAAAGTTCAACTATAGGCTTTACAAGCTAAAGTAGAGGTATCCTCTATGTACACAACTAGTTATTACACAAACTTGTCCAATCTATCTATCTATTACACAATATTTTATCCAATCTATCTATATGGATGTTTGTGGAGGTAAAAAACACCAAAATTAGGGTTTATCTAAGGAAAACCCCTTTACAACCCCAAAAATACAACTAAGTTGACATTCTTTTATTTTTTATTGTTTCCTACTACAATGTATAATCTTGAGGTTGAGTAGATGGATTTGAAGCCAACATTTCATTATAGTGATTTGAAAGAAACAATTTATATGGTACAATTGGAGCACTAAAATGAGAAAGGTAAATAACATTTTGTTTGTAAGTTGAATAAATATTTGTATGGTCTCAATAAATCTCTTAGGATGTGGTACAAATAGTTTGACTATTTTTTTGGTTAAGCTTGAGCTTTTTTGGATCCAAATAGGATCAATGCATATAATGTAATATGTATGGTGAACATATTATTATTGTATTATATTTTCGTATCACAAATTGCACCTTGTGCATTTATTGATCCCAATATATTTATGATAAAATTCATGATCAAGATTTTACAATTTTGACTTCATGGGTTGCAAAGATGAAGCATTAGCAGACTATGGCTCAAAATTGGGATCAATTTGGCTAGATAAGAGCGTGACACACAAACATACTGTAAATATTACAGATTTAAACATGCATATTCCACATCAAAACCCTTTTGATGTATGACCCTCCATGAAAATGTGTCTAAAAACTTTTGCTCATTTCCAGCAACAAAACTCCTTCTTCTTACTCATTTTTCATAGCTCTGGCTTTTGGATCCAAGATCTCTCACTTCCTCTATCACATAGGGAATCTTAGTCAAATTTTGTCTACACTATTATAGCAATCAAAGATTTTATCATCTACAATCACACTTATTATCTCAAGAGAGGGATCATGGTTACAACTGTGATTGATTTGTTCACTATAGAAATAGAGTACATGATGGTAACTCATGCTTGTAAGAAATCAATATGGATAAAGTGGTTGTGGTATTATGTTGTGCTAGATGTAGGAGCCATTATAGTTCATTTTGATAACCAAAGTACCATATGCTTGGCAAAGAACCCAACCTTTCATGCAAGGACAAAGAATATTAATGTTAAGTATAATTTTTTAAAGGATATGGTTAACTATAGGAGGGTGATGCTAAAAATAAGTTGACAATATGAAGAATTTTGTAGGTGCACCAAAAAATCTAGCAGGCACAAAAAAAGGTGATGCTACAAGTCTATGGGCCTCTTAGTCCCAAGAAACTAGATAATGGTATTGATATGTTCTTTACTCGTACAAGGCATTTGACAAGTGGGACCATGTTGGGAAAGGTGTCTCAATCTTGCTCCTAATGTTAATATTATGAAAAGTGATTTTTGGATATCAAAGGAAAACATTAATTTATGGGCTATAGAGTTGTTTTTTATGCTAAAATAAAGATTTTGATTTGTTCAACATTTCTTATAGAAATTCCTATTATGCATATCTCTTTGAGAACTTCAAGTTGAAAATAGAGCCCAATTAGCCCATCATATTAAAATTTATGGCTTCAAAAATTTGTATTGTAAATAAAAAAATATTTTGGATGCATAAATGAGATGTAAAAGGGAGTTACACTTGTTGACTAACTTATGATGTGTGTTATGACACATCATATGATATATTTTATAAGGGGTTAATTTTGGTGACACATTTTTGGGTTGTTTTAGCTCAAGGATTTGTAATTACCATTTAATGGTTTCACTTTTATATCTCCTATATATTATGCAATTGAAAAATAGGTTGAGGGTAGGATTTTATAGTTATTGTTAAACTGTAAGAATTCTTCTACATCTCTAATTAGTGATACTCCTATCAAAGTTTTCTTTGCAAGTCTATTATAAGTATGGTTTATTAAATAATGCATTGAGCTACTTTAAAGTGTAGGTTTTTTTTTGTAAGGGTTTTCCCCACATACATCTAATATATTTTATGCTTAAATGTGTTCATGCTTTTGGTGATTTAAAAAAAACTACAATTTGCATAATGATTTTCTTAAAGTATTAATGTAGGAAGCATTTTCATGTACATTATTTCCTTTCATTTATCACATCCCTAATTACACACATTCCCAGATATTCACCATCATTAGTAATTTATTGCATCTACTACTAAACACATGTTCATGTATTCAATCCCCATCTTAGGATTTTTAGTTCCTTCTCACAAGTCAATCATGTAAGATTTGGGATCAATTTGAGTTGCTTGAAATTGACCCAAAATTAAAATTATCATCTCCCACCCTTTACTAGTTCTTAAAATTGATACATGTGTTGCACAAAATTTTGTCACGCATTAGGATTTAAAGATATCTATTTGTATAATTAAATACATCCAAGAATAATTCAAAAAATATATAGAGAAATCATTCTAGGAAATTTTTGATTTAGAGCTCTAATAAGGAATGCATTACATTGCTATCTACATATAAACACTTTATGCTTGAGAATAGTGTCTTCGAACACTTGTCCAAGGTTGTAAAGTTGGTTCAAGAAGGGGGTTGATTGAGGAAACATCGACCCTCATAATTCAATAATTTTCTTAAGATATTTTTAAATATTAATTGTCCTTACACATCTCCAAATATTAGAAATTGATGGGACAAATTTTGCAAGAGTCTATAATTAGCTACATTAATTTTGCACATTTGGTCATTCTTGAGCTATTTGAGATTGACTTCTAAAGATGCAAATTTGATCTACATGAATTTATACAACTATATAGAACCCAAAGTTAAAAGTAAAACATAAAACTTATTTGTTTGTGTCTAAATAATCAGATTTCACATGACATAGCATTTTTTTTATCATAACTTCCAAATCTAAATTAATCATCCTTTTCATTTAACTTCTAAATATTTATTTAATTACAAATGCCAAATCTCTAATTTAAAATACTTGCATAATTATTTACGTTTATTCAATCATCTTATATTTATGTAAACTATGATTTTTTTCCTGAGAAATGTAAATCTATCCACATGGAGCCCGAATTAAAAGTGGCGATTCAACCTCAAGAAATATAAATCTAATGTACATAAATTTTTATAACTAAAATGAAGTACAAAATTGAAAGTAAACCAAAAACATCTATTTATTACCTAAATAATCAAATTTCAGAACATCAACATATATATATATTTTAATACGACTTCCACATATAAATTTATTGTCCCTTTCATATAGTTTTCCAGTATTCACTTAATTACAATAGAAAATGATTTTATTCCCTCGATAATCTTGTCTTGACTGCTTCTCAAAGAGCCCAATCGAAGTGCCAACTTTTATAACGTGTCATATAATTAATTTGGATGTAGACTGAAGGACAGTTAAAGCGAGACACTGAATAATGTGGCGTTGCTATTCACCATATCCAAATTACAAAAAATAAACATATTCTCTTTTTCTAGTTTTTGCTACCCATTTGGTGTAAAACGAGCGATCAATTATATGAATGCTTGCATTTGTTGGTTCTCTGGACTTACGATTACTGAAAAGCTGGCTGGTCACTTCTCAAGGTCGGTTTAGTTGGGTAGATAGCTAAAATGCTTACACTACTGCCAGGATGATGGATTCTCACTCTTTCTTTTCTAAAAGGGCGAAAATTGTGGTAGACAGCTCGGCAAGGCTAATGGAAAAGGAAGCGAGGAGTGGAGTTTGGGGGAAGATAGAGATGGAGATATAAAAGATTGAAGCTTGGCCATTGATCTGCTTGGATCTATTTTTTCAAGCTTTGAGCGGGGTAGATTGCCCCAGATCTGGTTACACAATTGCACTGCTGAAGTCTTTTACTGAGCTCAAGGTGGACAGGACTTATGCAAAGGGAAAAAGAGAGAAGGGGAATGAGAATCAAAGCCCACCTGGAGGAATATATGCTTACAGCTGTGCACAGAAAAGAAAACAGGTGGGTTGGGTTACATACCAGATGACAAGGCGGCTTTAGGAGTTTTGAGTTCAAGGTTATATCTGAATGTGGGTGTATTCAACGGCATTTCGGGTGGGCAGTTTTAGGCTCGCAATTCGACCGGGTTGGCAGTTTTGGGGTTCATCAGTTTTCATTCCAATGTATAGATATCAAGTCGATTGGCAGTTTTAGGTTTGCCTGTGAGAGTGGTTTAGGTAACATTCTGCTAATTTCAGTGTTGTCTGGCAGGTTTCGGGACATCAAATCTGGATTTTCAGCAGTTTCGGAATGTTGGTAATCCTATACTGCTAATTTCCAGCTCCGATAATTGTATGGTGATGCATAATGTTGAGGTTATATATTGGGTATATTCTGATGGACAGTTTCCCCGGCATTTTTGAAAATGGGGCAGTTTTAGGATTCGGCATTTGTGGAAATCATATTGGCTGATTGGTGTGAGAGGGCATTATTGATCTTCCTCTGGTTATATGTAGCTGATTTGTACATTTGCAATTCTCGTGGACGTTAGCGATCGACAGGGTTTAGTTTCTATCCAGGGCGTGCAGGAAAACTACGAATCAGGGCAATGACTTCTAGTTAGAACCTATGGAATGCATTGTGGAAATTTTTCATTCAGCTGATTTGTGAGTTGCAAAAGAGTGGAGAAAATGGCTCCTCCCCCAGTTTTGAGGCGTTCGCCTGTGAGGGAAAGACATAGAAGGGGGCGAAGTGTGGAGAGTGCACTGAACTACAGGGATCAGGAAGACGAGCTTGCATTATTCCAGGATATGCAAACAAAAGAAAAGGACAATTTCTTGCATCATTCGGGAGATGACAGTGATGAATCCATATGTAGTTTTCGGACCCCTTTAATCTCTCTGTATTTTTTGGGTTGCTGGATAGTGAATGTTGTCGTTTTTAGAGAAATGTAGAATTCTAGAATTGAGAATTAACGTCATGATGGTGTGGATGCAGCTTTGAAATTGAGGGGTTTATCAGACTTCAGACTTAGTATCTCAACTCCTGTTAACCGAGAGAGTAATGATCTGATGAAGAATGATGCTGACAAAAATGATTATGACTGGTTAGTTTCTCTCTTTATATTTGGGCTTATGTCGTTTTGCAAAACACCAGTAGCTTTTTCTTTGGTTGTTCAAAGTTTGTGAAATAATCAAAACATTGGCAAAGGTCTGAGTAAGTAGATGGCTTATAACCATCCTTATTTTGATTTGCATTTTTAAAAAACGTGAAGCTGAGGGTTTCTAGAACTATCCCACTAAAGAAAGGATTACAGAACTCAATAGATTTCGAGGGTTTGTAAATATTGTCACTTGAGATGATAAAGTTTCACCATTTCCTGTTGCTGGACAAATGCAACCACTGTAGTAAATTCTATTTTTTCATCTATTACAGAGAAATTAGCCAGGATTTTATAGAGGAGCTAGCCGCAATGGGTTGCAATCCAGTTACAGTGATCCCTTCACTTCTTTCCACATTCAAAGTATGACAAACGCTTTAAAATTTAATCCCACAATATTGAGCAATGAAAACTAGGTCAATTCTTTTCACAAATTACCCTAGTCGTAATCACTCTAAGTTCTTAACTGGGTGTCATTTATCTAAGCCATAGGTGATTCTATGAAAAAAACAACGATAAACTCGTCAATGGGTTTGAGAAAAATATGAACATCCTGTTGCAAAATACTTTATTGTCATTAAATGGTTAGGCCATTTAGAGGTGAAAAGGAGGATATATGTCTGTAAAGAGAGAAATCCTTATTGTTTCTGTAGTTATTCAGTTTGTAGGCCAAGTAGGCCACAGACATAAACACGAATTAAAGAAAAGATATTATAAACTTATGAATAATGCCAATGGCTATGGTTTTTGTTTCGCTCAAGTAAAGGAGCCTTCATCATTTCGTATCCTCCAATCCTTAACAAAATAGTAATAATAAAGTAGCATTATGTTCCTTCAATTTCCAAAATTCATCAGTGCTCTTTCCCCTTTTTGGATGACATTATATTCCCAATCAAATAGTAGACACTTTTCAAGAACAAGATAGTATTAAAAAAGACATTTTTTCCTGCCAAAAATATAGCATTCTGATCTTTGTCTCCAAGGACACCTTATACCACATGCTTATCCACTCTTGAGCTTTAAACCCCTCCAATGCATGGAATTTGATAGAGACTGGAGTTGCAACTGGGAACTGGGGTCTGCTTTGGAAGTCATAAATGGTTTCATCCCATGCAATTATGGCAGACATGTGTTTATGGCTTAATTTTCACTGCAAACACCTTCTTTTTCAAATGCTGGAAAGAGTATACCATTCACTACGAATTTGTGTTGGGTAAGGGAACATTGCGAAAAACACACCTACCAATTACATCTGCTTGATAATCTCTAAGGATTTTTGAACAAGTCCCCTTTTTAACATTTCTTTTAATCAGAGCATCTGTGAGACAACTGATGGCCTGATAGACATGGGTTTTAAATCATGAAATGTCAAATACTTGTCCACAGAAAGAGGTTTTTGGCTTTGACGATGATTTCTTAACTGACAAGTTGCCTTTCAATAATCAGTATGTTATTTTTGCAATGTGAATACAGGCTCCTGACTCCTCCAGATACGCCTCTATTTCCATCACTGGATGAGAGGACTTCACCAGTCAGCATTTCACAGAGAGGCCGACCTCAAAGTCAACCAATTCGCATACCAGGACCATTGAGGGTGAGTGTTTTGGAGTACTTAAGCTTTGGAAAATGCATTATTAGGGAATTTGATAATTAACAGGATATCAACATAAAGATAGAAGGATGGTCGATAATTAGCAACATTTCTTACTTTTCAACACTCAAAAATGGTGTCTACTATTGAGTGAGAGATTGTTATGTTGTATTATTGCAGTCTTAGAAGCAGGTTTTACTTTTTATAAATTTAATAATAGCTAGGCAAGTTGTTTGGTGAGTAGCCCATTGGCTGTAAGGGCTTTTTTCGTTTGTATATCGAAATGTGCTTTGCCATTTAATTCTTATCAAATTACAATTTTCTGTTTCAGAGCGAAAGTAGTTCTAGGACTGGTCGAAGCAGTGCTAGTCCACGGCGATCAAGCCCGTCACCTGGTTCAAGCAGTATCAATACATACTCGAAACGTAGAGCATCTCCAGGTCCAAGCGCAAGTGTGAGTCCCACTCTGCGGTCATTAACACCTTCTGTGAGGGCATCTACAGCCACTTCCAAGCCTTCGACACCACCTATAAGATCAACTACGCCAACACTTCGGAGATCAAGCATTGGTTCAGGTAGTGTGGTAGGAAAAGGTGGATCATCATCAGGGAAAGCAATCCGTGGTAGCTCTGCCTCCCCTAAGTTGCAGTCTTGGCACTCAAATAATCCGGAATTTGCAGCAGAGCCACCTCCAAATCTTCGCACATCTATAAGTGATCGTCCATCATCAAGCACAAGAGGGTCATCTCCTGCTTCAAGACGTGGATTATCTCCTGTCTCAAGGCGTGGATCGTCTCCTGCATCAGGGCATGGAATAGAGTCTGGAATTGTATCAAGGCGTCAGTCTGTGTCACCAACAGTTTCTAGAAGTGCTAGCTCTTCAAATAGCCATGATCGGGATCGTCTTAGCTCCCAAAGTAAGGGATCTGCTGTTTCATCATGTGAAGATGAGATGGATTCTGTTCAATCTACATTTTCAGGGAAGAGAAGAACAAGTACTGTAGGTGTTTTGGGTCGGCAAGTAACAAGAAAACAGGAACCATATCCACACAGCAAAATTCACTCTTTCTCCAATCGATCCACAAGATCAACAACAATGGCTAACATCTCAATGAGCTCTGCACCAAAGAGATCCTTTGATTCTGCAGGGCGCCTAACAGTACGTATTATATTCTACAGTGATGAGTTTTTTTTGCTTTTAGGATCTTGCAAGCTGCCTGGGTTTTGCATTGAAATTCTTCATTGTATGATGGGGACGTGCCTCCCCAAAAAAACCTGTGTCCCCTGTAGGGGGACATTTCCGAGACTTGGGGACTTGGGGGAAACACCCCCCAACAGAACTACCACCTTGGCCACCTCCGCTAGGGACGCCCCTAAGTCGCTCGCGATATGGTACATGCCATTACATACTAAATGCCACATATAACTTCAGAAAATTGTTTTGTCTTTCATTGGGCACTTGCAGAGATGTTATATTGTAGATTTTGCCTTGAAGATTTCAATTCACCTCAATTTGTATATCATCCCCCCACCATCCCTTCACCGTTCCCAAATTTAGGCCCTTGGTTCCCCCATCTCCGAAACCTGTCCCCAGGTCAGGAAACTCTGTGGAACTATGCACTATAAACTGAAATTCTGAGATGTTATTTATAACTTACCAAGATTTTGATATTATAAAAATTTGTTGTCACAGAAAGACCTCATAATGGCTGATATCATGATGTGTAGTGGGTATTTCCACCTGCGTCACATAATTTTAAGCATTTGGACATGTGTTTCTTAATGCTGGTAACAGTGGAATCCCAGGCTTAACAGTTGTGTATTACAGGTTATGATTACTTTCAGTAAATGTTAATATTGCATGCACTTGCCCTTGTTTAAGTTTATTCACTAATTCTCTGATCTATATAACCCTCCATATATTTTGACCTATCATCGTACTTAATGTGAATAATCTGTGTATTTGGCTCTAAAATCATTTTTGTCATACTTTGCTGGCATATACACTGAGTCATCATTATGCTTTTTTTGCTATTAAAATTGACTTTTGTCTGATAAATATTTCTCTTCTGCATAGACTAAAAATAGTTTTATAAGTGGAAGCAAAACTGTTTTTTTTAACTCCTTTATTTCACATACCAAAGACAGTAGCTTTTGGGAAAAACTTCACTTATTGCTGCCACACCAGTAAAGGAATATACGATTCATGTCCTTGGCTAGTTACAGTAGGCAATAATACTATGCAGCCTCTCATTTTTTGTTTTGGTTTTAATTTCTTCCTATTTGCAGGATGTCCGTCGAAATTCTCAAAGTATGTTCAGGCCCTTACTGTCTAGTGCACCAGCTACATCATTTTATGCCAACAAAGCAACTAGCTTACAACGCAGGACATATTCCATGAACTCTTCAATGACCACAAGCAGTAATGCAAGCTCTGAGCATGGTGCAAGTGTTGTGCCTGACATTGAAGGAAGTGAGCATGATCAAGATGACATAGGAAGTGAATGGGAAAAAAGCTCATTTCCCCACATTCAAGAGGATGTATTAGTTGTTGATAAGATAGAAGTAAAACGTACAGATCCTCAGACTTGCTCTGCAGGTATTGGTGGGCAGCAAGAGGATGGTCCCGACCATGATGTTACTGCGAGTACCTCTGTCACCACTGACATCGACCTTGATGCACGCAAGGATTATAAATTGTCTGAAATGAAGTCAGGTGACTTGGATTATTGGAAAAATGGAAAGCTGGTTGTGGATATGAATGGGAAGAGCCTGCACAATGTCATACAAAATGGCATATCTGATTGCAATCACAATGATACTGTTAGCTCTACTATTCTCAATGATCATGTGGCTGGCATGGTTAATGCTAGGGTCACTGAATCAGATTCTCATAGAAAAGAAACTGCCCTAAATATTGTAGATGACTCTGCAGATGGCACATTTGTGGATATTCAAGTGGATGTTCCTGGAAAGAATTCTATCCTCAAAAGGAATAATGATGGCAGCTGGAGATATCTTCAGGCTTCTCTGCTAAGTGATGTAGACACTGGTACTTTGCAGAAACTTAACTGTACCTCTGGGCAAGAGTCATGTATGCCTAAATCTGCAGAAAAGCAAGATGCTAAAATTGGTCCATTTCCATCAAACCAAGCCGAGAATTCTGAACCAAGGTACCTGGAAGAGAGTAACCTTATTGAATCTGTTGGAAATAGTGGAAATCAAATTGTTCCAAACAACTTAACAGAGGCTAAGCAGCAGGAGTGTGTGTCTAAATCAATAGGGGATGAGGGTACTAAAAATGGTGGCATTAGAGATGATCTTCGATGTATCACTGGTATTCACTTGCAGGAGACTCTTGGGAAAGTTTCTTTGGAGGGTAAGGGGGAACTCTCACGCGTGTCTTCAGCTTCAATGAATTGTTTGAGCAGGGCAAGCAGTTGCAAGTGGCCAGTTGTGCATTCAAAAGTTGTGAATACAACCGATCTGCGAGAGGAGGGTTTGCGTCTCAGGCGATCTCTAAATGATTTGAAGAGCATAAGGTGCGAGGAGAATGCCTCAACTTCACAATCTTCTGATGCTTTCTCGAAACAATCAGAGATCAGGGTAATACGTCAAATGAGTGTTAGGAAACTAGAGATAGATAGCTCTGCAATGAGCTCTAACACCAAAGTGCCTTCTGGCTTGACTAATTCTGCAATACGATTGCAGAATGACACATTTCAAATTCCAGTCCATGGTGAGAATGCTGCAGCAGAAGTTGGTGATTCCTTTAGAGATGTTTTTGAAAGTGCAAGTTGGATGCAATCAGGTGTTTTAGAGCATACTACATCTGCTGCATCTGAAGAACCTGGAAGAAGACATCAAAGTGGCACATCAGAGAGTATTACAAGAAACAATTTCCTTGGGCCAGTTTCAATTTTGCAAAACAACTCACTACTAACAGAAATGGATGCAAATACCAAGGAAAATCTTGCATTGGAAATTACAACAGAAAAACAGTGCTGTCCATCTGATATAGTTTCAAGCATGGAAACTCAGGACTGGCAAGATGTATGTGCTGAAAATTGTGAGAGTAGCTGCTCCTGTTCTGAACGAGTAGGTGAGAATGGAATTGTAGACAAGAAGCAGGCAGTAGCACAATGTCATGAGCAAGATAGGAAAACTGTAGACAATGATTGTTGTATGCAGTTCTCATCAGATTTAGTTGTTCCAAATGAACAGGACATTGCTCAGGGAGGATGTTCTGATAACTTGAATGATAGTGATAAACGTTTTCAACATGAGATTATTGCTTCTATTGAGCAGAATATTATAGAGATTCCAACAGAGCCTTCTTTTCCATCCACATCTGAAGAGAATGGCCAGGGCCAAGATATGTTTTCAAACCATCCTCAAGCAGACAGTTATAAGGAGGAACCTGCCCATGTTTCTCAGGGTATGTTCCAGAACTAAATTCTCAAGACTTGTTATTTATTTGATGTTATTTATTTCCTTCGCATTTTTTTGTGTGTGTATGTGTGTGAAGATAAATAGATTTACAAGTAAGATGGTTTAAGTTTACCATGAAACACTTCCAGGACATTTGTTTAGATGGAAATTGTCGCTGATCTTTAAATATGTCTTTTGCCCGTGTTAGTTTTTTGCAATCCATTGAACACATAAATTATAAGGAAACTCGACTCTCTTGGGTTGGGGTCCCTGATTAAGCGAGCTACATGACAAAGTCTGTTATATTAGTAAATTTCTTTTAAAAGCTTAATTTTGAAGTCTCTGGTCTATAATAAAGGTTGGAGCCTTAGTGTTACAGTTAACAGTTTCAAGGCTTGACCAGCATAACCCAGAATCCTGTAGTATAACTATAGACCGTCGTAGAACAATTAAAGTTTTTGTCTTTAAGATTCGATACTCTTTGTGAAAGTAATATTTCTAGATTTTAGCCAATTTAAACACTTTTACTATAAAAAGAAATCATTTTGATTGGGGGTTTCATTCCCCTTGCAATTCCACAGCATCTTGGAATGGTGGGCTGTGAGAGGACCTGTGTGGCCCACAAGGTTATCGCACATCTCCACAGTGCTTTATAACATGACACAGATCTGTGGCAAACCTCCTGTTGGTTGACTGGTTTGACTGAGGCTAGTGGGCATACCACAGGGAGCATTGGCTTCTGGCAAAAGGTGTGTGTGTGTGTGTGTACCTTATAAAAAACACACAGACACAGAAGCATATACACCATTCATTTTTACCTGTTATGCTGATTGTCTTTGTACTTTTCTATGAGTTTCTTTAATGCTTTGTAGATTTAATATATTCCATATGAACGATGCCTATCTTGTCCGTAGTCTGCAAGTCTGGCATGTTGACAGTTCTGAATGGGAAATGCTTCTGCAAGAAACTGTGTAAAAATACATGTGCAATGTTGACACTTATTAAATAATAATAAGTAGATACTTTGATCCTTCCATTGATTTTCAAAAATGTACACATACATTTTATATAGTTTCAAACAAGTAGAGGGTAAACCGTTTTGGTTCCTTAACTGCATTTTAATGTGTTAAATGAAGTCCGGTAAGAATGGGAATGGGTAGGGATCCAGGACCTAAAAGTAAATTGTTTAGAACTATGCAAGTTTTTTCAAGAAGTTTTTCACTTCCACTCACGTGGACTGCAAAAATCTCATGTTCTATGTTGGTGGTTAAATGATATTGATCTTCAGATATACATTTTGTATAGCTTCAAATAAGTAGAGAGTAAACTGCTTTGGTTCCTTAATTACATCTCAATATATGTTAAATGAAGTCCAGTAAGAATGAAATGGGTAGAGGTTCAGGACCTAAAAGTAATTGTTGGGAATCATACAAATAGAATGGTAAAAAGACACATGCATCTCAAGTTTGGAACTTTCATTGACAACTTGTACACATTTTCTTCTAGAAGCTTTTCTTGCCCACTCATATTCCCTGTGAGAACCTCATTCTATGTTGGCAGTTTATTAAATTCTAGAGATATTTCCTTCCATTGATCTTCAAAAATAGACACATACATTTTATCTAGTTTCAAGCAAGTAGAGGATAAACTGTTTAGGTTTCTCAATTACATTTTAGTATCTGTGAAATGAAGTCCAGTAAGAATGGGAATGTGTAGAGGTCAAGGACTTGGACATGGTTACATATGCATCTTGAGTTTAGGAGCGTCATTTACAGGTTGTAGTAGACAGAAATGGGACATTCTTCTTTGTAGCACTAGAGTGAATTTATGATAACATTTTAAAGTTGTTTTCTCGATAGAAAAATATCGTTGTACATATCTAGTGAGCAGTTAGCCCAGAAATTTCTTTTAACACTACGTTCATTGGTAAACTTTTGAAGTGATCAGTAACATTTTAAAGTTGTTTTTTCTATAGAAAAAAATCAGAAAAAAATCGTTGTACGTATCTAGCGAGCAGTTAGCCCAGAAATTTCTTTTAACGCTACATTCATTGGTAAACTTGTGAAGTGAATGCACATTGGGCAGATTTTCAAAAAATTACATTCTTAATATGACCAGTTCTCCACATTGTCTATGCAGAATTACAACCAATATGACAAATTGAGTGGTCTTGAGTCCTTGACAATTGAAAAATTCCATGTCAAGAGCCCAAATATGGATATTATTGAATTTAAAATTAGAATTTCTTACTAAACATTCTCTTCGACATATCTTAGATTAATTCCATGTCAGTTATTAACTTATTAGATGAACCAACATTGAATCTAGGCAGGATAGTGAAGGAGCACAAATTTAGTTCTAAAAACACAGTTGTCACCTGTTGTACTTTTTCAAAGCAGAAGGTACTTAAAATGCACAGGGTAATAGAGGATAGTGAGAAATGTCGAAGCAGCTTCCTATATTTATGAGTGCTTGCTGTCACAAAGCAAGTTTTCTTACTGTTGCTAAGTTAAGTGTGTTATGTGAAGAAATACAGGTGATTCCTCTTGTTGGGTGGTAATGTTAAGTCAGAGCTCTAGCTTAAAGAATATTTCTGGGAGTCAAATATTCAATAGGATATAACAAAGGTTTGGTTTTGTTTAGTGCAAGTTGACGATCAGTTTAGAGTTTGTTCTACTTTCTTATTTTCAGTGCAAATAAAACTGTAACTATTGACACATGGTAATCGAGCTATGCAAAAATTATATTGATAAAACTAAGTAAACTGCGAGGATGCCATTTGATAGTTCATCTACCTTTTATGTTTGTGCTACTAGCATTAGCCTCTTAAGAGGCTGTCTGGTGTTAGTCAAAAAGTTGCATAATGCAGAAAGATTATTTTTCATGATACTATATTACATCATAGCATACCATTAATGATCCTTTGAAGTTCATTTCACACAAAGTGTTATTTTTTTTAACAGTTGTAGTATTTTGTGATGTGACCAAAACTGGGATTTTGAGATTAGCAAATTCTTACGAATACCTGCAGTTTAGTTTATCATCATGTTTGGTTAAGAATCGGTATAATGCAGAGTATTTCATAAAAGTACATTGATTACCATTTTGCAGAGGAACACATTATCAAGGCTGATGCTCCAAGAGGTCTCTCAAGAAGTCTCACCCTGGAAGAAGCCACAGATACGATATTGTTCTGCAGCTCTATAGTCCACAGTCTTGTCTATAAGGCTGCAACAATTGCCATGGAGAAGGAAAATTGTTCATCTACTGAAGTTCTCCGGCCCATGGTCACCATTGTGGGGAAGGCTGAAACAGATCATAAAAATTCATGTGCTAAAGCTGCTGGACGACGGACTTCAAAATTTCACAAGATTAAGTCAAGGCAAACAGCAGCTCACCTTCAAGCTCCATCTTGTAACATTGAGACCAATTTGAAGAATCAAGAACCCGTGATGCATGTTGTAACTAATCCAGAGAGTGCTGACACTCTGAAACCCCCAACTATTAATTCAAAGTGCAACTGCACTATTATGTAAGAGATATATAATTGTTTTTAGTTTTAACTTCTTTTCTACGAGTCGGCTTGCATTCAACCTAAGAATCTATGAGTGACATGAGAAAACATACTACACCTGATTAGAAGGTTAGTGTAATCTGCAAAGTGTGTTGAGAGCATTGCAGTTGTGTATGTAATTTTAGAGATTTTATTCTCACTGGGCTGAGTATGCCCAACTGATTTTATTAGACGAGATCCAATTATTTTTAGGTTCCTATTATAAAACACCACTTTGTGCTGGTGACAAAAGCATGTAAATTCTGGCCATTCATGGAATGAGGTTTCGGCAGAGATGAATATTTTACAGTTTCTTCAGGAGAAAAAATGTGAGCGGTCCATTTGCAATCCTAGAATCTTATATGATAGCATAATTACTTGATGTCATGAAAGATAAAATTGAGTTTCAGAAGTTTGGCTCGAGGTTTATGCTTCGAGATGAATAATGTACTCACTTTTTGCCCTCATGCTGGCAGGTCTTCTCCCATGCCTAAATTTGGCCTTTTCTCACGCATCTATTGTAACAGATATCATTGTTGCACTTTTTGAAATATTTTTTTGACAATTGGCAGTCTGGCTGCATCAACCATGTTACGATATATTGCACCTTAAAACTCTCCATTATATGCAAACACAATTTAATGATACAGTGTACAGTGACATTTTGGCATATTATTTTTTTTTTAAATTGGCAGTTTGTGGCAATCTACTGTGTCAATATCTTTTGCACCTTAAACTGTCCAATATATGCAAACATAATTTAACTATGCAGTGACATTTTGGTGTCAGCCTGGCTGAATCTACTTTGCCAAGATATTGCACCTTAAACTGTCTAATATATGCAAACATAATTTAACTATAGCGTGACATTTTGGCATCTTATTTTTTGAAAATTGGCAAGCGTGGCTGCATCTACTATGCCCTATATATTGCACCTTGAACTGTCCAATATATGCAAACGTAATTTAACTTTTACAGTGACATTTTGTGATCTTATTTCTTCTTTAAATTGGCAGCCTGGCTGCATCTACTATGCCAATATATTGCACCTTAATTTGTCAATATATGCAAATACAATTTAACTATACAGTGATTTCTTGGTGTCACATTTGTTTGAAAATTGGCAGAGCATGGCTGCATCTACCATAGCAAGATATTGCACCTTAAAACTGTCCAATACACGGAAACATAACTTAAGCATACAGTGACATTTTGCCATTTTTTTTTAAATATACAAGTTATAAAATCCATCAACATACCCAAATATCTTGTTAAATTTTGGGGCTCCTTAAAATCTTCAATACAAGGATGAGCCATTTCTTCGAAGGAATTTAGAATGTATAATCTGATTCTCTGGTAAACTTTTTGAAGCAATATTATATTTGAAATAGCGATCTAATTGGATGCGTTTATTTGAGTTCTTTGCTTTCATTTATGGATTCTCTCCATTGCATCTGTGTATCAATAGATTCATTTTTTAATTAGGGTTTGGCATGGCATTCGTTTGTTCTCCATTTTCTTGGGTTCCACTTCCTATAAAGAGTAGGTTTGTTTGGAAGATGAAGTTAAATAGGATGTGCGTGCCAAATGGCATACCCTGGTTCCATCCTTCTTAGGTGTTGTTTAATTTATTTTGAGATTTTGAAGTCCACGAGATTGGAACTTATCCAAAGCACTGACCATCTTAGCTGGCCTCTTTGTTTGTTTATATTTATAACTTTCTTTTTGTGGGGCACCTACAAATCCACATCTCCATCTCCATCTACCCAACAACTACGCGCTTTATAAGTTTTGACTGCACTAACTTCGTATTAACTAGGCCTATATCAAACATATATATATATAAGGAAAATGTTATTAACTAGGCCTATATCAAACATATATATATAAGGAAAATGTTATTAACTAGGCCTATATCAAACATATATATATATATATATATAAAGAAAATGCTAGCGTAAGGCCTCCTCTGACCGCTATCAATATAATCCATTGCTTTTTCTGGTACGACGTTTTTTTGTGGATTGGAACGCCTGCTTTGTACGAATTTTAATATTTATTTGCACCTGCTCATTTTGTAAGACCCTAAATTTGACGGTCAACTCTGCAATTTTTTATGATGGTTATTTATGTATATTTATTTTAAACACAATTATATTTATTAAATGATTTTGTAGAAATTTTGATGATCCATCTTAAATCTTCTTTATTTGTACCTACTTATTTCGTATTAGTTTAAATTTGGTGCCCCATCTTGCAATATTTTAATGATGTATTTTATTCTAAATAAATTGAGTATATAAAGATTATTTTGTAGAAATTTTGATGGTCTATTCTTTTTTTTTTAATATGTTATAATCTTAAATTTGTTTTTAATAAAATTTTAAAATATAATCTTATTATCTAATTTAAAAATACAATCTTATCATGAAGAATATATCGTTTTATATTTTTATTATGTTTTGTTTAATTCTTTTGTAAATGTCATGATTGACATCGTTGTATTTATTTCTATAATGATAATAGAATATATTCAAATTGAATTTGTAAGGTTTCATTTGTGTTAGGATTTATTCTAATTGAATCTGTAAGGTTTCACTTGTGTTAGGATATATTCTAATTGAATTTGTAAGGTTTCACTTGTGTTAATTCTTGGCTTGTTTTGTTCTTATAGAGCTTGGGATAGAGCATGTTATAGAACTAGTTGACAAATGTTTGAAGGACATTTATTTCCAGTGTTTGAGCATTGTGTCTATATACTTAATTATAACATTGGTTGTTATTTTGTGTTTGAACGTTCAACTTATTTAGCTTAATTACTTTCACAATCAAACATTGATGTAAGTTATTGTTTTGATTCAAGTTTTGACCAAATTTAATAATTTTACTAGAATTATTTATGTATGCATCTTCTGACATTTATGTCACGTTTAATTGTAAATGTTCTTTTGTAAGACATGCTTACATATTTCAATATGATTTGGATTGGTGTTGCAATTCAATGTTATGATGTAATTGGCAAGATAGAGGAATTCCTTCTTTGAATACGTGTTCATATTATATGTTTCATGTTGTGACTTAGCTATCCTTATATTGTTCAAGTATGACCCATCTTAATTGGAGATGGTTGATTTGGATACATATATGATGTTTGAATCCTTGTTTCAACAGTTCTAATTTTGAGATGAATACTTGTGTATTTGTATGTGTAGACACCTAAAAATGGTCGTCACCCCTCCCTCCCCTTTTAGTCATCTTTTATGTCATTGGTCGTTATTGCTCAATTTTGACCATTTTTGTCCATTTTGA
Source organism: Thuja plicata (assembly GCA_018584345.1). Lineage (NCBI taxonomy): Eukaryota > Viridiplantae > Streptophyta > Pinopsida > Cupressales > Cupressaceae > Thuja > Thuja plicata. The sequence goes on from MU228252.1 coordinate 557,730, forward strand.
TCATTTTTGGTCATTTTCGATTATTTTAAATTATTTTGATTTATCTTTTCTCATGTCGCTTAACTTGTGTCATTTTAGTGTGTTTAATTTAATAATTTTAATAATTATTTAATTACGTCCTAATGTTGTTTCTAGGAAATTAATGGATTATTTAATTTCCCTATGTATCCTAATGTCCCCTTAGACATAAATACATTTCATTTATTTATGCCTATTTTTTCTTTTATTTTATATTTGAATATTTTAAATATTCAAATGGATTTTTGTTTATCTTTTTATTATTGCATTTAAATTTGATTTTATTTTGTGGCTTTTGGGCTCTTGGAGGGACAATTGATAATTTGATTTATTATGTGGTTTTTATTATTGCATGTTGGCTCTTTCTTTCCTTGAGACTATTCGTTTCATCTTTGTGACCGTTCAATTTTTGAATTGGTTTTCTATTTAATGGGCTTTATCTCTCATTTTTTGGCTAACCACGATTTGAGTATCCTCATGCTATTGTTTTTGTTTATGCTTGCTTTTCGATATTGGTAGTGCACTTGTCATAAAGAGTGACATATTAATTGGATAAAGAAAAAAAATGGAGCGCTATTGAGTTTGTATAATTTCAATTCCTACGTTTTCATGTTATTTCCTTTTTATACAAATTTTATTTAAAATGCTTCATTGAAGATTAGGGATGGTTGAATGTGATTTTATGCTTTTTGTGGTTGATCTTTTCATAATCCTACACTAACCTTTTCCCTATCTACAGTATGAGATCACGATCTAAATTCTATTCAAATTTAGATCCATAAATCGTAAATAAATTTGTTAAGTGTGTAGTTGGTTTGTGTACATCTATTTATCTCTTGTCACACTTGCACTTAACTAATTTTTGAAATGCTTATTTGAATGTTCTCATTATAGTTTTTTTAGTATGATAAGTCACCTCGTGGAAATGTGCTTCCCTATCTTTTAGATACAAGTATCATTTCTATGCCTAGTCTTTTTTTAATCTTTTTGGGTCTTTTGACTGATAAGAATAAAAACTAGGTTAAGAGTGGAGTGGACTTTCATTGCCCATCTGATTGAAATGAAACCAAGGGATGAGGCTAGTGAGAGAATTAAAACTTGAAAGATTAAAATTGAATGGGGTTTAAAGATATACGAACTTAATAAAAAATTAATTTGCATCTAGTGTCAAACATCCCACTTGGGTTTATGGAAAGACTACATAGGACATTGAAAAAGTAGCTATTGAATGTCGAGGATCTTCTATTGTAGATGGGAGCATAATCAAATTTGCATAGTCATAGTACCAAGCGCTAAAACTCTATCATGTGTAAAGCCTATAAGTCTCTTCCCCGTTTCATTAGATTGTTTGTATCTAGTTGATGTGTTTGTTGCTCCAAGTGTATGCATTGAATAGTGTTTATAATTCACGTGAACTTGGCATTGCATGTAATGTGACATCCCATGTGTATGCATTGATTGGTTTTCGTAGAGCCTACCCATGTACTTGGCATTCCATCTATTGACGTGGTATCCCACGTGTATGCATTGATTTGTGTTAGTAGAAACCTTATATATACTTACTTGGAATTCTATATATTTATATTTTATTCTATGTGTATGCATTTGTTGGTAGAAATATCATGTGTACTTGCTTGTCCCATGTATTTATATGATATACCGTGTGTATGAGTTGATTATTGTTCATAGAACCCTCATGTATGCTTGCTTGCTATTTCATGTTTTGATGTGATTTGAATGTGTATGCATTGGTTGGTGATTGTGCATCCTTCATATACAGTTTAGCTAAAAAAATGTATGAGTTGTCATTGGTATGTGTGTATGTTTAACCGATTTGTTGTGTGTCCATTGTTGGTCTACATAGTTGATGAACTCCTAGTATTGAGGGATGCACATATAGTGTTGATAACTATTAGGGCCATCTATATTTTTGGATATTCTCATCAGAGGGCACACATGATTCTTATGACATCTTGATAGTTGTAATTTTCTATTTCTAGTTTCTTAGAGAAGTGGTAAAGTGGGATCTCGTGATCCTTGACTAAAGTGTTGATTTGTATATTATTGAATTCAATTTTATTGAAATTGAATCATCTATATTAGGGATATGACTCTTCGCATTATACTATGTATGTGTTATTTTGGAGATTGATGTTGCACATGTTGTGAAGGATTTATCATTATTAAATAGTCACAATTTAGAATTTGTAGGCACAAGTGCACTAAAAGGTAAAGTAAATCGTGTTTCTTATGCTGTGTTTGTACTTTAAATAATGAACGATTTTAGATTCATTAGAATAATTTCATATAATTAGCTTACTAGTTAGGAGCTAGAATTGTTCATGTATGCTTATGTTGCAATTGTTAAAATATCACTTAAGCAAGGAGTTTGTGTTTCATTTATGTTAGGCGGCTTAAGGTTTTATAGGATTAGCTCTTCTTTTGTTTTAGCTTTTGTGGCTTTTATTTTGTTCTACAAGGGTTCAACATTAGTATCATATCCTATTTTTGGTGTCATATGCGTTTAGGACCTCCTAGCCACCTTTGGAATCAACTTTGGAGTTTCAAGGATCTTCACAATGCATTTTGTGACTTATTCATTATCGATATTTACCCAAGTATGACAGGGGAAATTTGTGTTAGTAAAATAGATGGTTGTAGGATAGCTCAAGTAATTTGAAAATAGCCTAGAGGATTCTATACTGGTAACATGGGTGATTTAAATGGAGTGAACATTTCTAACCATTTTTTAAAATTGTCTATATAAGGGAGTTTTTCCCTAAGGTTTTCTTTGAATTTATATCATCTTGTATTGATCATTATGATGTTCTATTACTATTGTGCTAGCTAAATGTGGGCCTCTAATTTAGCCATACACTTCAACATGGTCATTATACTTTAGTTGCATACAAGAATGAATATGGATTCATTCATCCTGCATGTCTGGAAGAGTCGACCTGTTGCCTTCTAGAAGGCAGGAGTATGAGCTTGCTCTCAGATCATTGCAAGCTCAGTGACTGCACACTAACCTAAATGAAGGATTTAGAGCTATATGCTGAAAGTAAAATGCTGATTAATCTAAATGATTATGCAATTTGTTGTTCATCCAAAGCTGATTAAGATTCATTTTAGAAGCACCAAATTGAAATATGAGAGATTCAGTTTTAAGCCCAAAACAAAGTGTGCTCTAAGTTAGATTGATTTACATGCTTTGAAAGTAATAAACAAAAATAAACGATAAATGATTAATGCTAAGAATGCTAACATAAAAATGTAGTATAATAACTTTAATTAAAAATTAGGATCCTTTGTGAGGGAAAAGAGTTTCTGTTTTATAGAAATCTCTCTCGAATCGACGGTCGAGATCGAACAAAAAGAGTGGCTTAGATTCGATTGAAGAAGCACAATCCATGTGCAAGTGATTCGATTGGTCGAGAGAGTCAGTTGACTGAACTGA
>MU228252.1:587768-602427 GCA_018584345.1 Thuja plicata
TTATAATTTTCTAATGTTTACTAAGTTATAATTTTCTAATATTTTCTAATGTATAACTAAGTTATAATTTTCTAATATTTCCTAATGTATGTACTAAATTATAATTTTCTAATATTTTCTAGAAGTTTCAATTTGCTAATATTTTCTAATCTATAATAAATTACAATTTTCTAACATTTACTAACATATATTCTAACATTTATACTATAGTTTTTTAGAGTTTTCAAACATTTTCTAATAAAATAAGTTATGATTTTCTAACATACTACAATAATTTTCTAACAAATTCTAAAATCCAATTATCATTTTCTAACATTTCTATAAACTAAATATTATTTAAAATAAATAATTAACTAAAATGAATATAAAACGTATAATTTACAATAAAAAATGAGAAAAATGCGTGTACCTGATGCTAATAACAATCACAAAGAGGTCGAAAAAGGTCAGGAAGTGCTGACGTTGTAGTGGTCGTCACTGGTTCGCTCCAAGCACTGGGTCCACAAAATCTCGCAAAGTGAATAGTGAAAATGACACGACTTGTCAGAAATTTATAAAAATTCTGGCCAAAAAGGGCTTCGCGTGAAGGGGGTGTTCATGCAAAGCACCCTACGTGTGCCACTTCGCGTGAAGTGGCCTACATGGGGTACTTTGCGCGAAGCCATCAAATTTTTTTTTTGTTTGCAAATCCGAAATCCTTCGTCCCAAAAAGTGGGACTCACTATTGTGAGATCACCCAAGGAGATGATGAGATGCTCTAATCTTGACAAGGATCTTTAGATGGTGTACAAAGGGTACCTTTCTTTTGATTTTCAATAGGCCCAGTATAGATGGTGGAAAGGACATCTTGATCTTGCTTGGGAGATGGATAAGATATAGGAGATGTAAAAGTTTTTTCTAGGAAGAAATGGAAGGGGATAATGAAATCATCATGGGACTCTTGAGGTATGTGAATTTGGTCAACCATTGGATAAGGATGGATGGTGTCTTGATCTTGATCATTAATGATATATGTTTCTTCACCCTTTGGATTGTCCTCTTGACATGGAGCCACTTTGAAGGATGAGGTAGGAGTTTTGATCTGCATATGGGATTCTTGACACACTGATGGACAATCATTTGCAATAGGCATGATAAGCATCGAAGCACATGGAATCTTTGGGTCGATGATCTTTGAAGCCTGAGAAGGACTTACAGACATATGCTGATTAGCTTGGATATCTTTTAGAGGTAGTCCTTGAGAGTAGACATAGTTATCGTTAGGCTCAGTTCTTGATGGAGATGGTGTGGCTGGTTTTGAAGCTTTAGGAGATGGAGGAATGGTGGAAGAAGTAGATGTGATATGCGAACCATTACTAGACATGGATTATTGATATTGATCATGCTCGAGATTAGATGAATCATTAGGATTGTCAACTTCGATTATGCCATCATCTATGAGATCTTGGATTTTATGTTTCAACTCCATGCAAGATGAAGTTTTATGCTGATTATGTTGATGATATGCACAATAGTTACTCAAGAATCTTCGTCCACGTGATGTGTCTTGAGGTAATGTGATGAGATCATTATCAAGAAGTTCTTCTAATGAATATTCATAAGATTTCCCCAAAGGAGTGAAGTCTCTCATGCATTTAACCCAAGGTTTTTCTTTCATGATGTTACTAATCCCTTTGGAGGAAGACTTCGTGGTGTTTTCAACAACTTTTAGGGTTTTGGAGCCACTCACTTGATAATGATCAAATAGAAAAGGATAGATTGAGCTTGATGAAGATTTGTTGGATTGTGTATCCTTTCCCCCTTTTAATTCTTGGATTTGAGATTGCATAGTTTGAAGTTGTTTTGATAAAGCTGCCATAAGAATCTCTTCTTGTGCATTTTTAGGACCATAAGGTTTAGCCCATTTGCTTTTAGACATTGCAAGATTGGGTTGATGCGCTTGCATAGAATATTGAAGAGGAGGTATGATGAATCGATTGATTGACTGTTAGGTGCTAAAGTGATATCTAAAGTGCTGATTAATTCCAAGACCAAAGGACAAAGGAGCTAAAGTCCAACTGAGAGAGAGAAGTAATGACTTCAATCTTGATTCAAGGTTAACAAACCTACTCTCACAACCTAGGATAAGGACAACGCAGACAAATATGATAAGATAACAAGTCACTTGGACTAGCACAACAAAATCAAATTTCAAAATAGTAACGAGTGAGACTGTCAACAGATTGCAATCAAAGACAGACTAGTGATGATGTTGATGAGAACACAGATTTGTGAAAATTTGGACAGAACCTTCACAGTAGAATAACAATTCGGACAACAAGTTGATAGATTTCCAGAGTTTGATAACAGATAGAAAAACTTAGATAAGAGTTGAAAGTTAACACCTAGAAGTGCATATTTTGAATCATTGATCATTTTGATGTTTGATTGGATGTTTCAGATGAGATACGACAAACAAGTACCTAAAGTGTACAATTTTCTAGATTGTTTGATTGTTGGATTGTTGTTGTTTTAGTGAACACTCACGCAAGACACATCATGGATTTTTTTTTAAAAAAAAATAAAATAACAGACACACCACAATCCTAGGATAGCCAGGGCAATATCTGTTGAGTTCCCACTTGAACCAAAGTTTAGCCACATCTACTCATAGCAGACAACTTAGAAGCTTGGAGGCATGGACTCCTCCTTACATTTGCACTCACTTCTCAGGCACACCAAGCTTCAAATCCCAAGGGTAATCACTTCCCAAGGGACTTTTGTCTCTACTAAGAGCCGTGAAAGTGTGGGACATCTTAGTCAGTCTCTGACCTTCTGCGCCAATAGATAGAGGGATTTTGGATACTAGAACAAAGTTTGTAGTAAGGACATCCATTCAGGTGGTTGTGATCAAGTCATATTCCCAATTAAGGGGGCTCTCCCAATCCTTTCAAAGCAAGGCTTTCACCTTTACAATGTAGGGACTTTAACACACCACTAGGGTACTAGAGGAGATTTTGGTTACCACAACGAATTCACACCTGTCCACTGTGAGACTAATCACAATGGCATTTTTTGTATACCGGTTCGGAAGGGCTTGGCTTTAGCCTGTTACCAGTTGGGAAATCCACTCTCATTGGCTCTGTTAAAGCACTTGGGAGGTAGCCACACTAAAGGATTTGTATGGATTTCTCTTTCACCCAGGATCTGCGAAGGCGAGGGGAGAGGATACGTCCATGCAATTCTTTGGGTTTACAAAACTAGAAGACACTTCTAGCATAATAAGAAAATGACAATAATGTTTCTGGATTTTTTATCATCCCAAAAGGGCAAGAGCATAATTTCCTAACATTATTTTCATTCCTAAAACATCAAATAAATGTTCATTTTAAGAAGTCTTGCATGTGGGTTCCTATTTTAAGAAATAAAAAATAAAATGCAAGCACAATGTTTTGCATTCTATCGATCAAAGGCAACCTCCAAGATGACTCATTAGTAGTTTGTTTTTTTAGTCTTCTTTTTCAACGTCCTGCATCAAACACATTAGTATTTTTCTCAATTTGTCTTCATCCCATGATTTCCAAAGTGCTGCACAGATCATCAGTAACACAAAAAACATGCATACAAATAAATTGAAATTAGAAAAAGTGCACCTTGATTTTTTAATGCTTTTTACCTAGTCATAAAGATGAAATTTGTAGATATATCTTTAGACCAGAAAAATAGAAATGAAAAGAAATAACCCCTCTTAAAAATTAGTGAGCTTTCCAAAAAAGTAAGAATTTTCAAAAAATTCCTTAATTTGTGCCCTAGGGACCCTATTTTTCAAAACATACTAGTTTTTAAAGATGTATTTATTTTGGTCATTATTTGTCATGAAAATAAAAAACTCAAAGAATATAACCCATTTAGATTTTGAATAGCTTTTCAGAAAAGTAAGAATTTTTAAATTTTTTTTTAATTTGTGCCCTAGGGACCCTATTTTTCAAAACAGACCAGATTTCAAAGATGTATTTATTTCAATCATTATATGTCATGAAAATAAAAAAACTCAGAGAATAGACCCCATTTATAATTGGAAGAGATTTCCAGAAATGTAAAGTTTTTAGAGAAAGTCGCTAATTTGCACCCAGAATCAAATTTTTATGAAAAATCATAAAAATATTATAAATCGCACAAAATTAATCATAAAAATTTGATTTTTGGACTGTAGGCTCCTGATGCCATCCCCAACCTGAAAAAAAATATTTCATAAACAGATACGTAGCGGTTTATGAGATATGATCAAATCATTGAAAACCTACATGCAACATCAAAACAACAAACAAAATTGAATGCAAAAGTTAATAATGAGGTCATAAATTGAATATTCTGCCCCACGGTGGGCGCCAAAAATGTGCTAGCTAAATGTGGGCCTATAATTTAGCCATACACTTCAACATGGTCATTATACTTCAGTTGCATTCAAGAATTAATATGGATTCATTCATCCTACATGTCTGAAAGAGTCGACCTATTGCCTTCTAGAAGGAAGGAGTATGAGCTTGCTCTCAGATCATTGCAAGCTCAGTGACTACACACTAAACTAAATGAATGATTTAGAGCTATATGCTGAAAGTAAAATGCTGATTAATCTAAATGATTATGCAATTTGTTGTTCATCCAAAGCTGATTAAGATTCATTTTAGAAGCACCAAATTGAAATATGAGAGATTCAGTTTTAAGCCCAAAACAAAGTGTGCTCTAAGTTAGATTGATTTGCATGCTTTGAAAGTAATAAACAACAATAAAAGATAAATGATTAATGCTAATAATGCTAAAATAAAAATGTAGTATAATAACCTTAATTGAAAATTAGGATCCTTTGTGAGGGAAAAGAGTTTCTCTTTTATAGAAATCTCTCTTGAATCGATGGTCAAGATCGAACAAAAAGAGTGGCTCAGATTCAATTGAAGAAGCACAATCCATGTGCAAGTGATTCGATTGGTCAAGAGAGTCCATTGACTGAACTGACTGATCAGTTATTTTGGAAACTTCCAAAATCAGTTCATAGTTAACTGAAATGTTTCCAAAATGATAAATAGTGGAGAATCAGTTAAATGAGTGGAACTGGATTGTTTCCATTTTGATAAATCAGTTAACTAGATTTGATGATGTCATATGCATTTTTAATAAATTAATTGATTTTGAGTGCACATTTATGTTTTTATAATTAATTTAATTCCTTTTTGATTTAATTGACAATTTTGTAATTTTTATTTAATTAATATGTCATAATATCAATTAAATAATTAACATAATGTTTATTTGCCAATGTAATGTGATTTTAGGAACTAATTAGTTAATCAAGTAAGATGATCGATTAGGACCTAGGGTTTAGGTCAGATCAGCTCGACTGTGATGAATTGCCTGTTTGATTTAGGACTTAGAATAATCAAGATTAGGGTTTCTTGATTAATTATTGAGATTGGGGGTCTAGGGTTTATATGACCATTTTTAGGTGATAAAAACTATTTTCCCCCTTTTCTCAAAAGTTAGATGATACGAAGAAATACATAGTCTGTAGTAAGACAAGTATGAGCTAGTGACTCTCTTTATTGATTGACACTTTAGTTACCTTCATTAAATTTTGAATCATTTCAACATATCTTATTTTTTGTGAGTGTTTTATCCTTTACATATTGGGATAGGATGATCATTAGGCTTCCTTGGACTAATAATTAATGATAGTTCTCATCCTTGCTTTTATCTGTTTGTAAGAGTTGGAGCCCATGGTCTAGTATTCAATCACTATCATTAGATGCAACTCTATATGCTTGTATGGTGGTTACATTGGGGTTTCCATGTGATAATATGTAAGTGTTTTGCATGTATAGTCAATCACTACATCATGTTGCAACATATTTTCTACATAAGTGTGAATGATGACATGAAAGTGTCATAATTGAATTGTGAAAAAAATTGCTTGGGGAGAATACTGGGGCACTATAAATATAGAGTTATAGCTTAACCTAGGATCAAGATCATCCTTGTCATAATGTTACAACATTTTTTCTACATAGGCGTGCATGATGACATGCTCGTGTCATAATTGCATTGTAAAATTTTTGTGTATCTTCTTAAGTGATTAATGTCTTGGAAAAATCTCAGGACATTACAAATGTAGCCATATAGTTCAACAATAGGATAAAGACCATCCCTATTATAATATATGACAAATATATTATGACATGGATCATAAATAATACACTTTGAAAGTGAACTTTAGAATCTCAAAAAATTGTTGGATGAGCACACCACATAGATCTCCACATGTAGCATTGTATTCCAAGAGAATTTAATTATTGTTTAAACTATATATTGGTAATGGTTCATCTTTGTCAATCATGAGATTTAATTATTGATATTGAGATATACAATTTTTATCATTAGTTTTAAAACCTAAATGGGTTCAAACTATGTGTATGAAATTGCATAAGTATGCTATTTTTGACACTACAACTCTCTATTGCAACCAATTCATTAAGGATGGATAGTTCTCTTCCTCATATCCTATTATTTTGTTCTTGGATCTATTTAATGATAATAACTTGCTCCTAAATCTTTTCTAGGTCAAGGATTCCTAGTTCTTAGTTGAATGGTTTCAAGATCATTTAAAGTGGATGTTACCTAATCATCTCTAAAACTAAGACACACACCCAATTAAGGGAGAGCAAAGGAAGAAGCATACCTTTTTTAAATGTTCTTGTATTTTATGCTTATTTTTATTTATTTTAATGGTTCGCTGCGAGCGCGGCGCGCTGTATTTGTTTTCTTTTTTACGATTGATGGTTGATTTCCTTGGACTTCTTAGCAATGAAGTTTGATTGCATCATATTTGGTAAAAAATAGGTCACACACTTCATAAATTTAGTTAAAAATTGGCTTACATGTTATTTGGCAAAATGTAACAAACATAAGTATCTATTGTCAAATTTAAACTTATTTTTAAAGACATCTTAAATTAATGAATACTCTCTTTTTTAGTTAAGTAGAAATTAAAGAGTCTAGGGACTAAGAATGAAATGCTTAATTTTAGAGATTGATTCCTCTCATTTTTGTTATTTATTCTCACCATTGATTTATAATACATATAATGAAATTATTTTTTATTTTGAGAATTTTTTTTTACAAGGTGAACTCTCTAATGTTATTCACATGGGTGCTAAATAATGTCCATTACATATTAACAAGATAAAATAAACCAACCATGTTGTATTCCATTTCAAAATCAATTAATATTTTATTATTATATTTCTTAAAAAAAATATAAAAAATTAGTAAAATGACATAACCTTTGAGAGGATGACTTCTAGTAGTTAGAAAGTAATATATGAATCGAGCATTAGAAGTTATGATAGTTTGGGACCATCTTTCTCTTCCTTATTTATATGCATAAGTACATGGCTTCTAACTAAATTATCTTAAGAAATAACTAAAAATAATAAATGAATATATTAAGGCTAAATATGTCACAATTAATTATTCTTAATATATTTAAAATATAGAATATTGAATATTGACAACAATGACAACTAAGATGACATAAATGGATAATTGACACCATTGTTTTTTGAAATATGTGGATTACTAGTTTATGGGCAATTAAATTTCGTATTAAGTATTAGTTAACACCAAATAATTTATAATGACCCGTATGTGTTTTAAATATAATCTTGTTTATACCATCTTCCTTAGTTAGCTTTTATGGTAACCTAAATGTAAATATAACTTAGTCAAAAGATACCTTATTTAATTCATCTACCAATTCATTAGTAATAATAATATACAAGTTTATATTTTTGAACTTGATCTAGTTGAGATCCTTGTAATATGTGCATATTATCCATGTATCATCATTATTGTTATTCATATCATTGAGAATAAATATGTACTCTTAATTTTTCTTGTTTTGAAATCAATTGTGTATATATTTTTTTATGATGAAAAATATGATACACAGTTGAATCTAGAAGAAGAAAAAACTAACATTATAAATTGTGGAAATTACATGACTCTAATACGTACTTTTGTTAAGTTTAACAATGCTTCTTTCTATTGATCCAATGAGAATAATGATAATTTGATTAGGATAAAACCCACAATTCTCGAAATGCTTGTTGGTGGTGCTAACTGATCTTTTTAATCTTTGATTGATCCCTAGTTTTAATACCACCATGGGTTGTTGAGGGGCTTTGACAATTGATTATATCTATTGCAGATGCTCATTCATTTGATTTTCCCTACCAAAATCTAGGGAGAAGGAATAGTAGTGGAGATCCCCTTCAAGTGTTTGACCCATACCTACATCCCTAGTATTCTTCTACTAAATCTAGTTATGCCCCTATATTATAAGAACATTTTTTACTTAATTTATATATCTTATGAAATTTAATAATATGACTTAGTGATAATTGTACTTCCATGATTCTATAATTTTCTCTACATAAACTAAAAACCACATCGATACATAATGCAAATTGAAATGTATTGTTCTTAATTATTTATACCATTGCATGCTTGTAACTACATTTATAAATCTGTTTGGTATTCCCATTGATATTTTTATAATTTGGAATTTACCAATAGAAGAGAGTTATTTCACATTAGTTATCATGAATTAGAAAATCCAAATTTGATACATAAAATAATTGTTCTCATTAATTAGTCTTGTATTAATACAGCTATGTGTATGAAATATATCAAGTAAAACTATCACCTTTATTATTTTGATATAGTAAATTATTTATAGGATTTTTTGTGCACTTTTACCATTCCATATATGTATAAAGATAGGGGTTCTTTACATAACTGAATTCCCTATTTGGTTCTCTTGTAGATGTGTCTCCCTCTTCTTCAACCTTATTCTTTAAAATCATTGGAGTTTTCTCACCACTAATATACTTATAATCACACCAAACCATTTTCTCTCACAATTCCAACATAAACCTTTTTCTCTTTATTTTCCTCTTATTCAGGATAAAGCTTATCATCTTGTCTTAGATTAAATAAGTTTTTCCCATTTTCAGAGGTAAGATTACTCAAAAATTTATTTATTAATCTTATGGTTTGATCTTCTGTAGAACTTTTGATGGTCGAGTTACATTGCTCAATTTGAAATACTTTTTTCCTAACTTTCCTTTTTTGTACACCGTTCCAGTAGAAAAAATGATACACAATTTCCCCATTAGTTCCATTGTTCTAGAGTTGTTACATTTGATGAAGTGTTACCTTATGTGTTGGTGCCCAAAAATGCTAAATTTGATTTCCTATGGACTTGCCAATCCAATGCTTAGAAACCCAAGTGATTTGGCCAACTAACAAGTCACAACCAAAGCAAGGTTGGAACTTCTGCAATTCTGGCTCTGCAAAACCAAGGCTGGTAGGCCTATACATTGACTTATCCTTCAAGTTACAAGGATTTTTTATAGAAGATAAGAAACACTTCAACCTTCTCTCTCAAGTATGGCAAGGAACTTGAAAGAAATCTGTCTGAAAGCAATATATCATGAACTGTAAACTGAAATAATTTAAGTAATTGAAAGAATGTTTAGTAAATGTGTATGTAATTTGAAATAAATAGATAGATAAGATATCTTAAAACTATAAACAATGAATTGAATAACTATAATCCAAATAATGATTAGACCAATGCCTTATTCTACCATGGGAAATAGAGTCAAGATCATTCCAATCTTATGTTCAACCTCACAGACAGTTTTACGAGAAAACTTATCACTTCAAAGGTGTTACGGAATGTACATGCAACCTAAAAAAAATTTAGAGATATTTCAAAAGGGTAATACTTCTCAGATGACAGACCAATTGACTAAGGCCTCAATCAAAAGAATTTAACCATGCAAAATGAGAAAACCAATTGAAAATATAGACTATGAATCAAATAAGGAAGCATGCACATCAAACTATCACTTTAAAGAAGTTCTATTAGTTTATCCGAGGGACTAATTGTAAAATGATAATGAAACTATTACACATGTGAAAGAAAAAAAACTTATCTTTATTAATTTTGAAAAAATAGTACATCCAGGTCCATGTTATACTTGTTGATTAAAAACTATCCAAATATGTGAAATTATATTATATTGTATATTATTCTCTTTACATTTTACATTATGTATATATATGTGTTTGAGTGTCTTTCACACCTCTTTAGGGTGAAAAGACACAACTCTTATTACAAATTATTTTGAAAAAAAATAATAAACTAACTAAAAAATAACTACCTAACTTTTGGATTTGGCTTTGGTCGAAAATCCAAAAAACCTCGTGAAAAGCTAATATTTTTGCTAGAGATAGGAAATTGGATTTTCCCAAACTGGGTCATTTTTAGATTTTTAAAATTCGACCATCTTTATCCTCTATTGAAATCATCTTTGTAGCAGGTCTAAATTCTAGCATTTTCTGAAGGCTTCGATTAGTTAGTTCTATTTATTTGTGTCATAAAGCTTCCTTCCTTTGATATTTTTTAGTATGGAGAAACATGCTTCTTGATAATGGATTGGGAATTCTAAATTATCAAAATCTAGGGTACCACCATTGTGAACGTAAATTAATAATCTTATATGCACTTAGCATTATTTGGCTACATACATTAATTATTTTAAATTTGTTCCCGAGGTGCATATACTCACTTCCATGATTGATCAAATGGGTTGATAAATCATTATTTAACTCTTTCCAATTAATCATTATCCCTTCTTGATCACTCATTCAATGCTACCATTATTAGTTTTATGGTTCTAAGTATAGTGAGGCTATGGAAACTATTACATTATATGGTATATTATGAAGTTTAAAGTATTATGTCATGGTAATTATAAATGAAGTTACATGTGTACCATCATTCTTATATATGTCTATTTTTTCAAATTTGTACCTTGAAAAGATTGATCTATCCCTTAATTTTATTTGTTAGTTTTGCAACTACCAAGATTATTTTGTTGGAGATTCGATTGAATTAATAATTTTGATTTAAACTTGTGTAAACCATTATTTAAAGGTAATGTATATGGATGTATTAAATTATCACTAATGAAATATACCTTGTTCATATCCTAATTAAAATTTTCCATAAAGTTAGGTGGCAGATAGAAAATCCTTGGATTCCATATTTGTAGAATAGTTCTTTAATCCTAAAGATAATATGAATTTTAATGTGTTTGCATCTTTAAATTTGTTTTTTTATTCACTAAGGACAGGAGACTAAAATTACTAAAATTTTATAAAGAAGTAACCATGCCTAATTTGTGAACATCTTTTTAAAAACAAAATTTTACAAAAAAATGTAAAAATTATGGCTTATAGAGTGTACTAATAAAATTTCATCTCTACGAATAAATTAAAAAAACTTGAATCAAAATATTTTTTTAATGTATAAAAAAATACTAAAAAAATTCTTAAATTTCTAGTCCATATAGTTAATTAATGGAGAAAAGGCTTGTACAAAAATTATTACATAAATCTAATTTTCACTAAAGCTTATATCTCTTGTACATACTAAATTTTTTTAAATCATATCTAAATTCATAATTATTTGTAAGGTACGGTACAAATATCATAGTTTTAATATCACTTGTTACCATATTTCACAAAAATATAGATATAAAAAATAAGAAATAGTAGACCAATTTAAAGGAATGACCTCTAATAATTATAAAATAATAAATAAATAAATTATTAGAAATTATCATAATTTAGAAAAAAAATCTTATTTATATACATAACTATTGAAGAACACACTGTTATTATGAACAAATCATCTTAGAAAAGAAATAAAACTATTAAGGTTAATAATGGTTCATGTGATCATCATTATTATAGTTAGAAATATAAAATATCAGAGACATAACATTTAATTTTTACAAACTCAATATGAAGCATTAATAATAAATTCAGACAACTATTGTTCCATACTCTATTTCTGAGCTTCGACCCTTTACCCAACAAAAAAAATAAAAAATAAATTCAAACAACTATTTTGGTCATACATTGGAGTCTGAAGCCCTAAAAATATAACTTTGCCCTATACCACCACATGCCAATGAAATTTGCAATGAAACCATTTGCAAGCTGAATCAACAAACCCTACTAAAAAACATTAGAATGTACAAAACTAGCACAAAAGAGGATCACAATCAAAACAACAACTTTAATGTAGGTCATAGGCCTTGAAAAACTTAGGTTTTTAGAGCATAGACCTCCCGCGATGCCTCCCGCCACTCCTGCTACCGTGATTAGGGCTCATGTTGCACGATTCTAGGCAACTGTAGGTTGTCGGCAACCGTCTCCTTCCCATGGCCAGTCTTCTGTAGCTGCTGTGGTGGGACTATTTCCTACCTTTGGCACTGTAGTGGGGTTTAGGGCTCCAAATGATATTTCCACGCCCGGTGTAGGAGCTCAGCTTCCTACAGATTATTTTTCTTCGGTCGATGACACTATGCCTCTTGCTTCTGGCACTGCTAGTGAGGGAGTAACGCATGATGCGTCTGGTGTGGATAAGGGTCCTCATGTGGTATTTGTGGAGCCCCCTGAAGCTGCTAGGGTTGAAACTGTAATGAAAATGAGGGATAACCATGTTCCTGTGTCTGTATCCTACCCTATCTCCATTGTTGTTGATGAGGATGTGGAGGAGGCCATTTCCCACAATATCTCTATTTTTTCTAACCATGCTTTGATTTGCAGGTTTAGAGGGTTCTGGCCAAGTCTCCCAAAACTTCATGAGTGGATTTCTACTCATTGGGAGCTTGTCCTTAAGGGTAATGTGCACATCTATCTTTTGGCTAAGGAGTTTTTTATGGAAAAATATGAAGATGTTGTGGACAAAAATAGTATGTTGTGCGAACATTTTTCAGCTGGGAGGAAAGATTTATGCTCATGGTTAAGCCCTGACATATTGATTTTGACCCCATGTCAGAATCCTTCATTTGGTTTTGTCTTCCTAATCTTCCTCTACATATTTGGATCGATCCTCTATTTGAGGGGATTAGTAATGCTCTAGGGGAGTTCTTACTGGTGGATGGTGATTGGTTGGATATTCTCCACTCTACTTATGCTCGCATTCTTGTTGACATTGATCCTTCTAAGGGTCTTCCTGCAGAGATAGTGATCAATTACTATAAAGGAAAATGGATTCAGTCTCTAGATTATGAAGGGATTCCCTTTAGATGCAAAAGGTTCTTTAAAATAGGTCATTTGGCTGCTCATTATGGACTGGGTAAAAATAAAACTATGACTTCTTGGTGGAATGGTGCGTATGCTTAACACTACTTGGTGGAGAAGAAGCTTGTTTCGCCAAAAAAAATTTCTTAGGTGGTTGCACAGGTCCCTTCTCCTCCCCTTGCTAGTTTGGTGGGGGATCCTATGTGCTCTCCTGTGATTTTCTCCCCTGTTGTTCAACTTCCTGGTTTGGTCGGGGATGCATTGTATTTGGATTCCCCTAGTGTTGTAGGAGTAGTGGCTTCTACAGGCTCTGTGGATGATCCTCCTGAAGGTTCTACTTGTATTTTTACTACCTCTATCAGTAGCTTGGTATGCTCTGGTTTGGCTGATGAATCTTTGTGGAGGCAGGAAGAGGCAACTAGAGCTGAAGAGGGCTAGATAACTATTAAAGGAAAAAAAATTAAGATGCCCTCCTCTTTTGATATGACTCTTCGTTCCCATCAGAAGGGTGCTAAAGATAAACACTAGTCTTGGTTTTGTCTTTAGCATGGGTTTGCATGAAGGTTTTTTCATGCTTTGTTCCATTTTGGTTGTGGGAGCCTGTTGTAAAATCCTCACTATGGTCTAGATCCATTTTTTTAAAGAGGGATTTTTTGATTATCTTTTGAGAAGACTTTGTACAGGGTTTCGGGGTCCCTTCAAAACCAGCATTTACCTTAATAAAAAATAATGGCTTTCATGAAGGAAATATTTATTGTCCCCAAGATTTCATATTGGGGGTCATGGAAGAAAAGGGTCATAAACCAAATGAAGTAGATCCATTACCTTCCTAACTTTTACCTGTAACAAAGGAGGAGATCGAAGAAGGCATACTACATGTGTTGGATCAACCTCCAAGAGCATTCTTGTAACTTTCAGGGCATGATGAGGTTCCAGGTGATGCACTAGAGGAAACAACTCTTCTCCAAGCATCGATCTCTGCTGCTCTCCTTTTTCTCTTCTTGATGTCATTGATAGTGATAATGGAAACATAAAGGCCTTTTGTTCTTCTTCTGCTGATGTGAGCAGTAGAAGCAACACACATGGCTGCTTATGGCAAAGAAAAGGAGACAATACTGATCCCTTGATGCAACCTTGGGGATCCCTCATAACCTAAGAGCTGTTGTCAGAGATCTCCCATCCACGCCATCGTCCAAGAAACAAAAGTATTGAGCTTTTTTTAAGGTTTTATGTCCATATTTAGTGAGTGTTATCAATTAAATATAAAGGGTTGTTTTTAGCGAGACTTCACCACTAGTTTAATGTAATTATACTTAAGCTACACATTCAACTCCACTTCAACACCAATTCACTTTATTTTTATTTATTTTTTAGCTGTAGAAAACTAGATGATTGTAGTTGCATGCATTTATATTATATTTTCTATTCATTTCAAAGATTATTTTTTACATCTTGAGAGAAA
>MU228252.1:603169-641609 GCA_018584345.1 Thuja plicata
ATATATAAATTTTTTTTAATTTATATCTGTCGTAAACTGGATGATTGTAGTTGCATGCATTCAGATTATATTTTCTATTTGTTTCAGAGATCACTTTTACATCTTGAGAGAAATCATGGACTGTAGCTTTTGCTCCATAATTTTGTAGAGTGATGAACAACAAGTTTGAGGTTGGGAAGAAGAAAATAAATAGTTATAGTGGATTCCTTAAACAAATGTGCAGGTTCAAAATAAATAGTTATAGTGGATGCTTCAAACAAATGTGCATGTTTGAAACTAGACTCCTCATCCTCCCAACCTTTGCAAAAATGGGAGATTCTCAACAAGGTATTTGTTAGGAATAAAAATCCACATGAAAACTTAGAGGGGGGAGGGGGAGGGGGGGTGACTCAGTTGTAATATAGATTATTAAACTTTAAACTTTATAAACCAAGTCTGCAAATGTAAATGATAACACAGTAAATGCCAACACCATAACACAATATTTGTTGTTGAGGAAACCCTGTTAAAGGTAAAACCCCGGTGGGAATTAACACCCACAAATAATGTACTGAGAGTATAGTATCCCTGTTAAAAGATATTATCCCTATCAGGAGCTTGTTACAACATTATAGTACACAGTTTCTGTTAGGAGATAGACCCTGTTAGGAGTCAAGGAAAATAGTAGGCTCACTTCCAAGGAATGCTTCCCAAAGAAGGTTAAAGCCACCCTCGAGGATTTACAATCCGAATCAAGTGTATAAAGAAAATACACATTCCAGTGAACTATCTGATAGCAACTGTCTTTTCTTGGTCAGTTCCAATGAAGTATCAACTATGTTCTATATCCAACAGTCAACAAGATTTGTAGCCTCCACACACCTCTTTTCTTTTTCCTGTATCACACTTCTCCACAATAAATTATCATTCATATATACCCTCTTAGAATAATTCATTAGGTCGGCCAGTTAAGCTTTCCTAATACATAATTAACTAGGTCATCCAATTAAGGCTTACCATCATACAAATAATTACATAACCCCTTGCTAAGATACACATGGTATCTATAACAAGTATACATCATTTAAAATCCATCACATATACTTCCAGATCCATAATTCATGCTCACAATTAATTTCACATGTTACATGTCTGAAGTCGGCCAAGAAATAGGTCTTCTCCATAATACACGCCAAAACTAGCGTCATAAGTATCCAAACAAAAATTTAACTCAACCCATTACATTACCATATGTCGGCTGTCCATCAGTAAGCTCGCAAGTTTTGAAATATCTTCGCCAGAAAGATATACCCGAAACACAGAGACCCGCTCTATCTAGAATCATAGTTACAGTCCAGAAAACCAGTCTTCACCAAATCAACTGTAACATCCATAGTATGTAACATAGATCCAAGCGAACTTAGGAATAAGGTCATCACACATCCTTCTACATAAATCCAGCTTTGATCATTCTGAATCATCCATATAGTGTCCGTACATGCCTTCCAGTTAAATAGACAGTCTATCTTCTCCATAGAAATATATGTTGACATTAGTGACAAAACATGAATATAAATAGCATGATCAGTAACCAAAACTGATATCATCCAAAAATCTCCCCCTTTTGCATTGATGGAAACATATGGGAAAATCCATATGCGTCAACCCAAAAGTAATCTCTCTCAATACAATCTTCTCCATATCCTCAACATAAATCTCCCCAAAATAGTAGGCCAGATTTCACATAGATTTCTTCCCCCTTTGGCAGTAATGGCAAAGGGTTCCATAACTTATCTATAGTATTTTTAAAATATTCATGTCTAATCAGCTAGGTGCAAGATCACCCAAATGTACTCCATAGTATTCTCCTGTGATCACTCCCTCTAAGGAGTAGATCCATACATCAAGTCTAGAGAATGATATAGATCTGAGATCCACTGGACTAATGCATATCTGCATCATTTTAGTCTTCACTGGGAAGGGCCATCACCCCAAGCATGCCTCTAAGATATTCAAAAGCATCTTTTGGAAAAGGTTTAGTAAATATATCTACTATCTGTTCCTTGGTGGTAATATACTCCATTTTAATCTCTTTATCTGCTACCTTCTCCCTCAAGAAGTGATACTTGATAGAAATATGTTTAGTCTTTGAATGCATTACATGATTCTTTGACATATTAACTGTGACGGTGTTATCAAAATGGATAATCACTGGCTCTTTGAAAATTATTCCAATGTCCTTTAGTATTTGCTTCATCCAAACAACTTGTGTACAGTTTATTGCAGCAACAACATACTCTGACTCAACAGCATATTGAGCAATATAGTTTTGCTTCTTTCTCAACCAAGAAACTAACCTTTTTCCAAGGAAAAATGCACCACCATTTGTACTCTTCCTCTCATCCACATTACCTACCCAATCAACATCAATAAAAGCCTGCAATGTAAAATCATCATATTTTTCATACCATAATCCATATTCTACTGTTCCTTTCAAATATTTGAAAATTCTTTTCATAGCAGCACAATGTGCCTCTTTAGGATCTGCCTGATATCTAGCCACAATTCCAACTGCATTGGTAATATCTGGTCTAGTGAGTGTTAGATATTTTAGACCTCCAATCATTGATCTTTACTTAGTCTACACAACACTTTGAGTCTCATCACTTTTAGTTAGTTTGTTTCCTGTCACCATGGGTGTACCAACAGGTTTACAATCTTCCATTGCAAATTTCTTCAACATTTCCTCAAGATACTTGGTCTGAGATATAAAGATGCCATTCTTACTCTGATTAACTTGCAGAGCAAGAAAAAATTTCATCTCACCAATCATTGACATTTCAAACTCATTCTCCATTTCTTTAGCAAATTTCTTACTCATTTTATCATTGCCTCCAAAAATGATATCATCAACAAAAAATTCTATAATTAAGATTCCATCTTCATTAGTTCTCAAATACAAATTACTGTCTGCATTACCTTTTCTGAAACCAAGACAAAGTAGATGTTTATCCAGTCTTGCATACCGTGCCCTTGGTGCTTTTTTTAGTCTGTACAGTGCCTTCTTTAGTCCGCAAACCATGTTTTCATCATCTGTCAGAGGAATACCATCAGGTTGTTCAATGTACACTTCTTCTAAATTACCATTCAAGAATGCTGACTTCACATCCATCTGATACACTTTAAAGTCTTTATGTGCAGCATAAGCAAGGAATAGCCTTACAACTTTCAATCTAGCAATAGGTGCAAATGTTTATTCATAGTCTATACCTTCTTTTTGTGAGTAGCCTTTACATACAAGTCTAGCTTTGTTTCTTACCACTGTGCCTTCCTCATCTATCTTGTTTCTAAAAACCCATTTAGTGCCAATCACATTTTTGTTCTTAGGTCTTGGAACCAATTCCCAAGTGTTGTTTTTCTTTATTTTTTCTAGTTCTTCTTCCATGGCTTTAGTCCAAGATTCATCTCTACATGATTCATCAGTAGTCTTTGGATCAACTTGAGAAATCAAACAAATTTCATCTCTAGCTTTGGATCTAGTCATCATCCCTTTGTTTGCATCACCAATAATTTGATCTTCAGGATGGTTTATCTTGAAATACCTTGGTGTCTTAAATATCTCAGTATCTTCAGCCTGTTCTTCTTCTTCAACCTCATTCTCGATCATCAAGGGTCCTTAAAGTTTAGAATCAACATCTCTTGTTTCTGTTATCTGACCACAATCATATATTATTTCCTGAATTTGAAACTTTTCATCTATCCTCACATTGGCACTTTCAATCAATTTCCTCAGTCTCAGATTAAAAAATTAATATGATTTACTCTTGGTGGAATAACCAAGAAATATTCCTTCATCACTTCTAGCATCAAACTTTCCTATTTCATCATCTCTCTTGATATAAAATTTACTACCAAATATTCTGAAATATTTCACAGTAGGTGTATGATCAAACCATAATTCATAAGGAATTTTACTTGTACCTTCTCTGATCTAAATTCTGTTTAATGTGTACACAGTAGTGCCAACTGCTTCTCTCTAGTGAACATGTGATACATTTCCTTCCAGCAACATAGTCCTTGCAGCATCTAACATGGTTCTATTTCTTTGCTCTTCTATCCCATTTTGTTGTGGAGTTCTAGGGACTGAAGTCTGTATGTGTATTCCATTTTTTTCACAGTATGTATTAAATAGCTTTGATGTAAACTGTCCTCCTTTGTCTGATCTCAAACACTTCATCTTTAAAATAGATTCATTCTCAACTTTTTTGTTGAATAACTTGAACTTGTCAAATGCTTCAAATTTCTCTCTCAAATATGTAACCCACATCAATCTAGAAAATTCATCAACAAAAAGTATAAAATATCTTTCACCATAGTATGATCTTGTTCTTGTAGGACCACACAAATATGTATGCACCATATCCAACTTCCCTTTTGCTGAATAATCTTTTCTCTTGAAGGTGCTTCTAGTCTGTTTCCCCATAACACATTCTCTACACATAGTGTTATATGGATTTACAATTATAGGTAGATCTCTTACTTCTTTTACCATACTTTCCTTCACAATGTTATCAAAATTTACATGACAAAATCTTCTGTGCCATAACCAACTATCATCAACCTTTGCATTAAAACAAGAAGCTTTAGATGTGTTCAGTTCAAATACATTACCTCTAGATTTAGTACCAGATGCTATCAAGTCTCCTATTTTACTGTTGATAGAACATTTTCCATTGATGAAGTTCAGTTGATAACCCTTATCCACTAGCTTCCCAACACTCAACAAATTATGCTTAAGTCCATCAAAAAGTAATACATTGTCAGTGTTAGTCTTTCCATCCAAAAAGATAGATCCAATTCCAATAATAAGTTTAGGAGTATTGTCACCAAATCTAACAACACCACCATCATGTCTTTTCAAACTCACAAACTTGTTTTTATCTCCAGTCATATGATGTGAACAACCACTATCTATGACCGATTCAGTTTTCTTTTCAACCTAGGATACTAAGGATTTTTATTCATGCATAGGATCATCATCCTTAATAGCAATAAATCCAATTTCATAAATCACCATCCTCATCAAAGATATACCCTCACTTGCATAATAACATTCTTTGTCCTTTGAAAATTTAGATTTGAAAAACTTAGGTTTGTGCTTTGGAATTCTTGTCGGACATCTAGATGCAAAATGACCGATCTTGTTACATGAAAAACATTTCAAAGGTAATTTTGCCTCAAACTTACCCTTACCTCTCTTTTCTCTTCTAGCAATCAGTGCCAGGACTTCATCTAGCTTCCTTTCTTCTTCCTATATTTTTTCCAATTCATCGGCATCGGCTCCAATTTCTTCTCTTAGTTCACTACTGCTTGTGCTTGCATTTCCAGGTAAGATTCTTTTGATTTTGTGCATGGTTGCTTTGAAGGATGACTCAACCTTAGGTAAAGTGTCTCCCAATTCTGTGGCTTAAAATGTAGTTAGCTTTCCTATCAACATCTCTCTGGTGAAGTTCATTGTGAAAGGTATGATCTCCTGTATAGACTGAACCTTAGTTCTATATGTAGGTGTCAAATATCTGAGTATCTTTGCAATCACTTCTTCCTCATTATAAGTTCCTCTAGAGTTCCTAATACTAGTAACCACTTCAGTAATTCTCTATGCATATGCTCTGATATTCTCATCTTCTCTCATCTTCAGTGATTCCATATTTTTCTTCTAGTTCTGTAACTTTGCTTGCTTTGTAAACTTGTCTCCAACATATAGTGCTTCCAGTCTTGTCAATATTTCATGTGCAGAGTCCAAGTTCTTTACTTCAGTAAATTATCCTTCTGATAGTGCGCTGATCAAGGATTCCCTTGCAACCATATTGCATGAAAATAACTTATTTTCATCTTCAGTGGCTTTCTCTAATTCATCCTCAGTCACTACCTTTTCTTTCTTCTTTGTTATCATCTAGTAATCAATTCCCAGACATAGCAAATGTGTTCTCATCTTGTTTTGCGAACTGTCAAAGTTTTCAAGATCAAACTTTGGACTATCCTTCCTGTAGTAAGTAATCTTTAGGATCACCTCAAGCTGTTAAAATTTCTTTCTGAGGACCAATAGCTCTGATACCAATTGTTAGGAATAACAATCTACAAGACAAGTGAGAGGGGAGGGGTGAATGTCATGCCCAAAAGTTGGGAAAAAACACACAAACAATTTTTTTTAAAATGCACTAAAAGGAGTAGGTTACGCTACCTTTATGGTAAAGCAAGAGCACGCAAAATGGTATAGAAGAGAGACCATAACTGGTTGAGTCATACGTGATAGGATAGCTTTAGAAGAATCATACAAGCGATCCTAACAAGAAACCTTGATCGACATGCAAATCGAGGTAGTTGACTAAAAGTCAACTAGAGTTGACCAAAAGTCAACCATACTCCAAAATACATGGAAGAGACTTACTAGAGCCTACTAACTCTAATGGAGGGCTTAGACATGAAAACTGAGATGGTTGACTTAAAAGTCAACCAGTGTTGACCAAAAAGTCAACTGTCTCTGAAAGACGCAAAACTAAAATCATAGGGTCCAGAGGCTGCAGGAAGCATCAAGTTTGAAAATCAAGGCAAACGACCAAGGTTTGACTATGGTTGACCAAAATTCAACCGTACATTGAAGCTGGTCAAGGGAATAAAATAATATTGCCAAAAGGGTAAATAATGAAGAGATTGAATAGTCTACTAAACATTTCATTTCCATTGTATTTAAATATTAATAAATAAATTCCCCTCAGATTTAAACAACAAGAAAAACTATCATTTAAAGAATTAAAATTATAACTATCCCATAAACTTTACATAAAAATAATACCCACCTTGAGGTAAATCAAATTTATAATAAATATTTAATTAAATCATTTAGTATTTAAACTAAATTTAATCTAAGAACCCTAGAAATAAATCTATATAAATTAACATCCAAACTAATACATTGTTCTAATATAATAACAATTTAATCTAATTCTAATTACTAAATTTATTTTAACAAAATAAACCTATTCATAACTATAGGTCTAATTTAAACATTTAAATGAATTAGGTCTCCTAAATAAAATAAAGTCTAATCTATAAAAGATCTAATTCGATCAACATTAAAACTATTTAAATATTTATTAAATCTAATATAAATCTAATCTACTCCTAAAAATAATATTTTAAACTTGTAAATAGCTCCTATAAAAAAAAAACATCTTAACCCTAAGCTAAACAAAATAAAATTCATTCAACATAAGTATATAAAACAAAATTACATATAAGAAATATTAAAAATTTGTTGAAGCAAGGGGAGGCGGAAAAAATGGAGGAGCAGTGACGCGGTTACACAGGTGGTGGCAAGGGTTTGACAGACCGGGCGACGAGAGAAAAGGGGATGGCGGTGCGGTGGTGGCCGTGAGTGGGGGCACCACCGCTCGCCTAGCAAAAGGCACAGGGGAGTTGGGGCGGCTGACACCAGTCGGTGGAGCCTCCCCACTATGCATAGCATAGTGGGTGGTCCACGAGCCGCGTGGCCCCCATAAAAGACAATCACCGAGGGTTAAGGGGGGGGCTCGGCCCTCCCCAAAATTTATTGCAAAATTTTCTTAAAACAGTTAACAAAAAAAAAATGACGCTGAAACATCAACATTTCGTCTCCTCCCTTTTTTTTGAAATTTATTATTTCTTTTATAATATAGTTAATATATATATATATATTTATATATATATGTTCATATATATATATATATGTTCATGTATATATATATATATATATATGAGAGTGCAAAAATGAAATATTAAATCTGGT
Source organism: Thuja plicata (assembly GCA_018584345.1). Taxonomy (NCBI): domain Eukaryota; kingdom Viridiplantae; phylum Streptophyta; class Pinopsida; order Cupressales; family Cupressaceae; genus Thuja; species Thuja plicata. Next base: position 610,974 of record MU228252.1, read on the forward strand.
GAAAAAAAAACTGTATATGTCAAAACAAGGGCTAGTTAGGAGCATTTTTTTTTAAATTTTATTTGATGATTACATACTATAATTTAATCTTCACAACTTGGTGGAAGGAAAACTTAAATTCATGCCTTTTTTTTTTGGAAATTTTGCTAATATCTACTAAGTGTTAGGAAACATATATATATTTTTTTAAAGGACATAACAAAAGAAAGACACTAATACTTATATTAAAACTTTCAAATTTTTTTTTTGAAGGAAATAATATTTAGCTATAACAATGACATAATAATCAAAATAGATCTCCTCACTATATTTTTTTTTTTATACTTCAAATCTATTTCAAATTGTAAAATGAAATATGGTTACATCCCATTGATCCTCCATCTAAAATATGGTATGAAAGTTTACATAAGCATAAGTTTACAAATATTCATAATATTCAATTGCAATATAAAGGGGGATGGAATCCTTCAGAACATCATAGGTTACAAATGTCCAAATACATTTGTTCCCATCTTTCACGTTAGGGAAATCTGAAAGCTCCAACATCCAGCTGATAACCTGAAAATATGTTAAGGTTGACCATGGAGGCTCACCTCCCAACCTAGGCCTTTACAAGGCCACCCCCAAGCTTGGGGATCCATACAAGAATGGGATACATACAGGAAACACAACATGAAGATAAGCAAACAGAAAAACTACATACTCCAGAAATCTTCCCAACACAAGGATGAACAAATAGATAAATCTCCAAGAGATCTTCCAGAATAGGGGTAGTGGTAGACCTCGCTGTAGGAGAAAGCCAAGAGTAAATATAGAACACACAAGCCTCACATGGACTTGAATAGGACCATCTTCACAAGATGTAGTCCTGAATAACCTCCTTATGCCTCCTAGGTACCCTCAGGTCCTTCTTGGCATCATGGGTATCATGTTACCCCAAGTTTTTCACTCCACACATGGGAGACTCTACACTAACAAGAATCATTTCCATCTACCCCTCCAAGGTTACTCTGCCCTCCCAAGGGTGAGTGTGTCTTGAAGACCCATTTAAAATCAATCACAAAATAAAGACATTGAAAAATAAACATTTAAATTTCAAAATTGAAAATAAAGCTTCAAAACACATAGGACTCCATTAATGGAGTCCTTGAGCTCAATAACGCACATAAACACAAACAAAATAAATTTTAAGAAATCCAACTTGAATTCCAAGCTAGGATGAGGAATGGGTTGGTGTTGATCTATCCTTCCTAAGCTCCTTCCAAAAAGGCTCCTTCAAACTGAATTCTGTCTCTAAGGGTAGAGAGTGGGTGAACACTCAACTCATCCTAAATCCTTCCCTAAATAGGCAAACCTCCAATAAGAGCAAGGCTTAACCCAAGGGTGAGGTAACTCTAACCAATCCTAAACTAAACCACTTGCCTAACTCTCCAAGGGTGAAGTCAAATGAAACTTGGGTAGAAGAGAGAGTGAGGTTAACCAAAATCACACTCCTCTTCAAATTTCGCTCAAGATTGAAAATGACATTTAAAGGGAGAAATACATGAGTTTAGAGGCTCATTAATAATATAAAATGAACCCTAACCCATAGGGTACCAATTTGGGTGACTAAAAATGACCCCAGTTACCCCCTGGGAGCCCAAAAGACCTAAAACTAACCCTGAAGTTAACCTACGGATTTCTAAGTCATGAAGACTTCTAGAAACTTCTAACCCTAGGGTAAGCTTGGGTACTACTCCAAGATAACCTTAGTTAATCATTAACTAACCTTTGTTCCCCTTTACTAGCCATGTCAATAATTAAATTACAACAATTGCCAAACTTGGCACATTAAATTAAAACAAATGACATAACTTATTCACATAAACATTTACTAATTTAATGACACACATGCAAACTGTGTTTACGAAATAAACACATAACAACAAGGTCCATGTCTCTTTATATAGACAGGACCTTGGAAAGCATGGGTATTTACATAGGTTCCAATACTGGGTCCCCGATTTAGATCCATGGTCAACTTTTCCTGCACACTCAATGCACACATCAGTAGATCTAAAATAATATGATATGAAACATAACATGACATCAATAATATACATACATATAAACCACATTTACATTAGAACTGAAATAACCTAGCTTTGATTTTCTAAACCAAATTCATCATGTAACATTCATACATTTAAATCCATATAAGACATCAACATAAGCTAAAACTGAATCAGAACATAAAGCATCTCGAAAGTACCCTGATTAAAAATCAGGTGCTAAATATATAACACAGGATTCCACCGATCCTCAAATGTATAAAAAGTCTCTGATAGTCAAAGTATTTCAAAGCATAAACTACTTAAAGCATGAGAATAATATAGTAAAACTATAATAGTCAAAAGTAGGCCTCATAGTGAATCAGTTGTACTATAGATTATTAAACTTTAAACTTTATAAACCAAGTTTGCAAATGTAAATGATAACACAATAAATGCCATTACCATAACATAATATTTGTTGTTAAGGAAACCCTGTTAAAGGTAAAACACCGGTGATAATTAACACCCACAAATAATGTACTAAGAGTATAGTATCCCTATTAAAAGATATTAGCCCTGTTAGGAGCTTGTTACAACATTACAGTACACAGTCCCTGTTAGGAGACGTATCCTATTAGGAGTCAAGGAAAATAGTAGGCTCACTGCCAAGGCACACTACCCAAAGAAGGTTAAAGCCACCCTCAAGGATTTACAATATGAGTCAAGTGTATAAAGCAAATACACATTCCCGTGAACTGTTTGATAACAACTATCTTTGCTTGGTTAGTTCCAATGAAGTATCAACTCTATTCTATATCCAGCAGTCAACAAGCTTCACAACTTCCACACATCTCTTTTCTTTTTCCTCTATCACACTTCTCCACAAGAAATTAGTATTCATATATACCCTCTTACAAGAATTCATTAGGTCGGCCAGTTAAGCTTTCCTAATACATAATTAACTAGGTCAGCCAATTAAGGCTTACCATCATACAAATAATTACATAACCCCTTGCTAAGATACACACGGTATCTATGACAAGTATACATCATTTACAAGCTATCACATATACTTCTAGATCCATAATTCATGCTAACAATTAATTTCACACGCTACATGTCTGAAGTCGGCTAGGAAATAGGTCTTCTCTAGAATACACGCCACAACTAACATCATAAGTATCCAAATAAAAATTGAACTCAACCCATTACTTTACCATATGTCAGCTATCCATCAGTAAGCTTGCAAGTTCTGAAATATATTTTCCAGAAAGATATACCCAAAACAAAAAGACCTGCTCTGTCCAGAATCATAGTTATAGTCCAGAAAACCAGTCTTCACAAAATCAATTGTAACATCCACAGTATGTAACATAGAGCCAAGCGACCTTAAGAATAAGGTCATCACACATGCTTCTGCATAAATCCAACTTCGATCATTCTAAATCATCCGTATAGTGTCCGTCATGGTAATATTTAAGAAACCCCCCTTTCAAAAAAGGTGTAAAAAAATGGCAAAATTTAGAAAACTACAAAGGAAATTATTAATTTTATTGGCAAATTATTTTTTTCCAAGAATAAAAATAATCTCAGTTGGCGAATAAAAAATAGTATTTATAGTATAAAAATATATAATGGCGAATAAAAAATAGTATGTATAGTATAAAAAATATATATTGGTGAATAAAAAATAGTATTTATAGTATAAAAAATATATATGGGCAAATAAAAAATAGTATTTATAGTATAAAAAATATATATTGGCGAATAAAAAATAGTATTTATAGTATAAAAAATATATATTAGCGAATAAAAAATAGTATTTATAGTTTAAAAAATATATATGGGCGAATAAAAAATAATATTTATAGTATACAAAAATATATATTGGCGAATAAAAAAATAAATTATATTATAAAAAATATATATTGGCGAATAAAAAACAACATTTATAGTATAAAAAATATATTGGCAAATATTCAAAACATAGCGATGGGACTACGTGTCAAGTTGGGTGCTATGTGTCATTTACTGATAGTGATGACCATTTTGTGAGGATAGATTGAGTAGCTTCGGCAGGCTAAAAGGAGGGTCGATGGCTAAAGGTTACGAAGATACGCAACGACCCTGTTGAAGGTAAAAGGCATGCAGATTCTGTTTGAATGGATGACCCACTTAATGACTTAGTCTCAAGATGATCAAAATCTATCAAGAAAGTCATTAAGTTTGAATGACGTGTGTCCTTGTGGTGATGCGTGTCCCTGTGGTGACGTGGGTTTGACTAACATGAAGGTGACCACAGATTAAAGAGTTAAAGGTTTAGCATTTAAATATTAAACTTCAAACTGCAAATTACAATTAATTATTAATGAGACTTATTGATGCAAAGATTTGGATTAGAAATTAAAAAGGATAATTTGTATGAGATATGAGCTGTGATTCGTAAACATTCATTATTTTTCTTTTCGGTGTCAATTCACCTTATGTGAAACATTCCTTCACAATTTAGTGCGGCTGCCAAGTTGTCAGTTCAAAATTTATAATCACAGCTAGGATATGGTGGTTCTGAGCACATGCTGGCAGTCTGTGTACTTGAGTAGTTACATAATCCAGGACAAGATTTTGATTAGACATTAAAAAGGATAATTTTATAGGAAATGAGTTGTGATTCATCAACATTCATTATTTGTCTTTTCAACTTCGGAGCCAAGTTATGCAGGGTACAAAGGTGGATACAAATGTCTGCAATTTTTTTTTATTGATATTCATTAATTTCCTTTTCCGTAGAAATCCACCTTATGTGAAGTATTCCTTGAAAATTTATTGTGCCTGGCAAGTTGGTGATTATTTTCTTTATATACTCCTCGGTAGTGAAATTGTAGAACACAGTGTACTTTCTAAATTTCTAAATTTGGAATCTTGGAAGACATAAATTTAGAATGGGTCTTCCAGTAGCTGAGGGATCATCAAATGATAGTCCAGAACTTGTTATCCAACCAAATCTGGATATGGAGGAGGAGATTCAACAGGATGTCCTCAGTCATCTTATGTCTACAGCATGGGATCATGCTAGCAGTTACGCCGGATACCAAAGCGACATGTTTGAACTCAAAGTATAACATGACAAGGAAGAGATGCACACCATTTTTGACGATCATGGCTTCGACCATGAGGGGTTCCAGGAGGAGATGATCTAGTTATTTTCTGGTTTGCGCATCGACTGATCTTTTTTTCTTTATGGAAAGTATTATTATATTATAGTTTATACTTTATACCATATTAACAAATTACTATTAGTCTATTAGTATTAAAATATGTAGGAGTCGACTGTCAGACTGTCGGACTAGGCTTTTGTAATTTCCTCTAAAAGTTCAAAACTTCAATGGATCTTAGGAAATTTTTTGTTACTTGTAGACTTGTAGATGTAATTTTTAAATACACAATTTGAATGTACTTTTCATTTTGGTTTTAACTTTTGGAAACAGTTGGAAGCTTGTCACTTCTCCTTTCGGGGAAACCACAACCGTTCAGAACTTCATTCACTCACTACTTAGTGAATCTCAATCAGTGATTCAGTTACAAGTATTATGTATACCAAAATTCCTAATACCGATTTTTGAATTTAATAGTAATACTGTAAGTGTATACATATGAGAACTAGAACTAGAAGACTCTTTTTCAAATAGTGTTACAGGTTACTATTTTTAGTTTTACGCGAATAATGATTCATGAAATTGAACAATAGTTTTATAAATTGAAAAATGTGTAAATTGAACTTTGAAGTATCTGTGAGTGTGAGTGTGAATTGTGATTCTATATAAAATTATAAATACCTATATGTATTAACTGATTCAGAATGCTAAATTTTGTAACTTCTCAAAGGTCAATTTATTATGATGGTGTTAGGTTCCAAAGTTACATATGGTTGTTTTGTAACTTCTCAACGGTTAATTTATTATGATGGTGATGGGTTCCAAAGTTACGTCTGGATTTTTTGTAACTTCTCAACGGTTAAGTTATTTTTGATGGTGATGGGTTCCAAAGTTACGTCTTGCTATTTCGTAACTTCTCAACGGTTAAGTTATTTTTGATGATGATGGGCTCCAAAGTTATGCCTAGCTATTTTGTAACTTCTAAATGGTTAAATTTTTATGATGGTTAAGGGTTCCAAAATCCCAACTAACTTTGTGCGTAACTTCGTAAGTTGTTGAAAAGTGAGAGTAAGTTGGAATAAGAACCTAGGATTAGATGTATAGTTAGCATAACTTCAACCAAATCTATGCTGAAAGTGACAGTTCTGAGTTGAAAATGAAAATTTTATGAAAAAGGTAATTACTAATTTCATGCGTGTGTACTAAATCATGATGGTGATGGGTTCCAAAGTTAAGCGTGGTTGTTTTGTAACTTCTCAATGATTAAGTTTTTATGATGGTGAGTGGTTAGAAAGTTACGACTGGCTATTTTGTAAATTCTAAACGGTTTAATTTTTATGGTGGTTAGTGGTTTTAAAGTCCTAACTAACTTCGTGCGTAACTTCGTAAGGTGTTGAAAAGTGAGAGTTGCATGCCACATGGAAAGTTTCAAAGAATGGAATTTTTGGAGAGCTTTGTTAGGGTTTCTTGGCCATTTGTGACCTAGGGTTAACCATTAGATGTATTGTGAGCGTAACTTTGGAAACATGCCAATTATTAGCTCTTGAATCGCCCCCAAATCTATGCTAGAAGTGATAGTTGACAGTGACACTTTTCTGAAAAAGGTAATTACTAATTTCATGCATGTGCACTTGACGTGATTTTACTTTTTAATAGAGTAGGTGGCCTGGTGGCTGGTTGTGAACTTGTGAGTTGCTTATTAGTTATTAAATATAGTTCACACTTCATGTAACATCCTTAATTTTCATAGTCAAAGAGCAATAGAGAGTTGAAAACTTTAAGTGCAGAAAAGGAGCTTACTGCTTAGAGTTTAGTATACATAAAGAATGAAAAAACAAGGATCTCTTGATGTTGTTGTAGAACCGACAAAGAGTTTTCCTTCAAGAACAAAGAGGCCAAACATATACACTGAAGAATGGATGAAACTGTTGCCTGGATCCTCAAATTTGCAATCAGCTAACACTTATGAATGGAGGGACCCTTATGCATTCTACAGGGATGCTCTCTACCCAAACACAACTAGGTATGAGCTCTTCATGTATTTCTATAACAATAGATTAAGAGGCCCTCCTGTTTCAAACCCATGGGATAGGAACTTGGGAAAGTTGATAGTACCTAAGGTAATTTTGGATATAGATCTCATAAAAGTGCTAATTGAATGATACAATCTAGTGACATAAGCTTTCCATAGGTAGGACAAGTCTATACTCTGCATGTTAGATAGAGAAACTTTTATTCAATCTTTTGACCTTCAGGGAGCTATGAGCATGGATATTGACCTAGCAGAAGAGGAGGCCCTGTTTCATAGACAAAAAATTTACTACACTGGAAAGGTTATGAAGAAACATATTCCTAGACAAATTAAAGAGGCAGGGTTGTTGCCGAGGAAGGTTGCAGATTCATTTGATATTGAGCTTTTTTTCCCTATTTCCAGAATACCATCTATGGTCTAATGAAAGTTATTGGAATAGATGGAGGTTTGATAGTGACTCCTAACATTTATGTCATGGCTACAGATGTTCAAGACCTATACACCAACAAGGAGTTTGATTATGTGGGGCACATAATCAATGTAATGCACATTGAGTTGATGACGACAAAGACTAATTTGAAAAGATTCAAGTTCAATCACTAATCCATGCTGATGCACCTAATCCTCTATTGCAATATTGGCTACATCAACCTAGAATTCATCAATGAGACTGAGAATGCAAGAGGAATTGTTTCGCTTTAGCTCTGGACCAGGTTATGGGATAAAAGTCATCATTTATCTAATTCCATTGCTTTTTATAGTGATTTTGTGGATCCAACAATGGAAATGTTAGGTATTGTGAGGAATAGATTTCCTTTACTAGTTAGAAAATTGCTTAGAACCCTAGCATTTAAAAGTGACAATGAAATTAACCATAATTGGGGTGATATGTTCTTTTTAAAGAATTTTCCTATTATAAGAGTGTATGCTTGCCCTCAACCTCCACACTTACTACCAAAATATGTCCCAGAAAGATTGACAATAGTAGAATTCCTGTGGTAACTTATCATGATGGATAGAGAACACTTAGGCCCTAAAAGACATAAGGGAATGTTTCTGGTAAGGATAAGGGAACCTTTCTGGTAAGGAGGTTCCAAATAGGGGATTTCTCTATAGGTAAAGATGCTTTGGACCAAATCCATGAATTCCTGAGACAATTTAGATTGCCCTCTGCTAAAGCAAGGTTGTATGACCCTGAAGACTTCATTAGAGGAGCATTGAGAGAAATGAGGAATCACAATTTGGCTCAATATCAGCCTATGACAGATGAGGATATTATTAGAAATGTTCTCAATAAAGATATTTGTGAGGAGAGAACCCTTAAATGGCACAATATTATAAGGGTATAGGAAGAATTGAAAAAGGTTGACCCTACCTTCCGCAGTTTCTTTCCTGATCTAAAATACATGCCGAGAATTAACATGTTTATAGAGAATTACAAAAATATTATGTCTAAATTGCCAAATATCCCTGAGGAGAAGGAGGAGGATAGAATAAACCCTGAGGAAGTTGAACTTGATGTGGTGTTTATGGTAGAAATAGAACTAGCTGAGCCATCCACATCTAAGCAGGGGCCATAAAAGAAACAAAAGTTGATGAATGTACCACAAAAGGCAAGGGAAAAGGCACTACAAATCCCACCAGGTAATTGGAAATACTTTGCTGACTTAAGACAAAATTTTTTGACATCACATGCAGAAGAGGGAGAAAAGGCCCTAGATGAGTTAGAATTGGCTGCAACTAGATTGGATTATAGGGTCATCCAAGCTAAAGAGTTTATAGATGATGATGAATTCATCAAGTCTGATGAGTTTAAAAGTTTTCTCTTTAGACTTAAGAAGAATGAATTAACATTGTCTTTGAAACTAGGGGAATCACAGGGAAAGACTTTTGAAATGATTGAAAAATTAAAGGCCTATGATCCCAACAATGAAACATTAACTGTGGAGGAGGAAAGAGATCTTATCAAGAGAAGTGACATGTTGCTGATCCCTGGATGGGACTTGGAGTCCTCATTCTTAATTGACCAAATCAAGAGGCAAGATAATGTTGTATCTTTTTAAGCTTTTGGCCCTGATGGACTACAAAGGGGTTCTAGATTCAATATGGACAATAAGAAACTAGTAGTATGGTGTGTGGCCCTAGAATCTAATAAGCCCAGATTGGTTGACATCTAAGACACAACATCGGGTAGCCAATTAATATGGAGGTTGTAGGAGACTACATGATCAGAGATAGAAAATCTCCTACATCATGCATCCTCCATGAATAAGGTAGTGGTTGAGGACTTAGAGAATAGGATAGCAAAGACATTCAGAGATTATGTGTCAACTAGGAAAAAGTTTGAAGAGGAACTGAAGAATAATTTTGTCCTGGATACGACTCTGAAGGAGCTAAAAGATTAAATAAATAGTCTAAAAAACCAGTCTAGGGTAGTTTCAGAGGTCTGTGATGCTGGGGTCCAAACTGAGTATGAGGGGGGCTTAGCTCCAGAACTTGCAACAAAGAACATAAAAAATGGACGTTGATCAGCTTGCTAATACTGGAATTGTGGAAAATGAGACATTGAAGAAGGTGATATTACACAGTGTAAATGTTTTAAAAGGGAAGTCTCAAATCATTCATAGCACATTCATTTCTTTGTAGGGGATAGAATATCAATGTTCCAATGCCTTGTCTATACTAACCCCATTATTTAATACTTGGGGCCGACACTTGAAATTCTTTGAGAGATTAATTTTACTAATGGGAAACAAATGGAGTTACCTAAAAAAATAATTGATGTTAAGGAAATGGTGGTATTAGTAAAGGATTTGTATGCATTTTTCAATGGCAAGTTAAAAAACATTCAGGCAAAGCTAAATTTTTTTGCTAAAGAGTCTGAAGGATATATCCCTGCTATTATGGACACACATGGATAGTTGAAGGACTGGCAGGAGTGGGTTGATTCTTTCAACCAAATTTTGGATGATAGAAAGGTGGCTTTTTATTTTGTTGGTGATGCTAACATATCAACTTTTTTTGAAGTTGTGGATGAATTGTACAAGCAGGAGATTGACATGAATAAGTTTGTTGCTGAATCTTGATCCATAACAGATGCCAAGTGGAACAAATGCCTTGAAGAATTGGATATAGTTAGAGTGATAACTTGGCCATCAAAGAGGGAAATTATGGTGTGGGAAAACATTGGAGAGATTCAAGCCTTGTAGTTGTCACATTGACATGGATGATGGAAGTAGTTGAGACAGTTCTACTTCTGGTATTAGATGAAGAGCCAATAAAGGGAGGTTAGTTAATTCAAACAAGGTATCTTATGATTTATCTTTGTGGTTCACCTGCCGTGGATACACCTTTGGTGCAAACCAAGATTGATACTGAAGAATCTGGGCTGCCAACTATCGCTCTTATAACTATTTCTAAGCTTAATGTCTTGTAATTTTCTGATAGAAGTCTTTCGTACTATGATCATTGTCATTGATTATTGAATTTGATGTATAAATTTCAATAAAGTTAATAAAATGATATTTTGTAATTTTCTAATAGAAATTAGAATTTTTTGGTACTATGATTATTGAATCTTGATCATTGATGTATAAATTTTAAATTTTGAAGGAAGTTAATACAAAGATATTTTGTAATTTTCTGTGCCTGTGTAATTTTGTAAAGAGCTCAAGATCGCAGTTGCACTTGCAATTTGTTTGAAATTGAATGTAATAATAATAATGTATATGTCATATTATTAATAATTATATTAATATTTACTTTTAGGAAATTAATATTAGGAATTTAGGAATTATTAAATTAAGTTAATGATTTTGTTTAAAGGAATTAAGGAATTATCAATTAAGTAAATGCTTAGTATTAAGTAATGAGTATGAAAAATAAAAAATTTGCATGCCACATGGAAAGCGTCGAGGAATGGACTGTGACATGTGTCAACGGTCAGATTAATATTTGTCACTTTCTTCAGGAACTTCTGAACCTACGATAGTAATGAATCAAATGATCAAGTGGTTACTGACCTTTGCAAGCGTTTGTTGGCCGTTAGTGTTGCGGTTACGAAGTTGCAATGAAGCATTTGGTAGATTGGCGTAACTTTGGAAAGGTTAATCAGTTACAAGATCAAATAGTTTAGAGGTTACGAAAGGCTTTGTGTGGGACTTTGTAATGTTATATGATAGTGGAGATGTTGAGAAGACCATCACCATAACTTCAGAAGGGTTCCAAAGGCCTCTAATTTAGATGTACCAAAGTTGAGACAGTGTTAGATTAACTTTTTGCGTAACTTTGGAACCAAACCAGCTTAAGTTGATCAGGTTGAATCTAATGGTGTACACAAAGCCTTAAAAGAAAGTTGATCATGCTTTAAGGTTCAAGGCATTACACGGAGCTGCCACATGTCCAGGTGGGGCCAAGCTGAATGTAACATTTAATTAAAAGGCAACATCTTAGATTAAATCCAACAGCGGGCATAAAGATTTAAGGATAAGATGTAAGGATAATAACCGTCAAGGCAAAGTGAGAGAATGACACCTGGAAATTAGTGGGTTAAAGTTGAAAAGTCAAGCACTAGTTAAAGAACGACATCTTGGATCTGATCTAATGGTAGGCGTATTGCCTTGAACACAAGATGAAGGGCAGTTAATCATTAATGAGGGAACGCAACATGCCGCCACATGTCCCATTATGCAAGCTGCAGACCATGCTTAATCAAAAGGTGGTTAGTTAAATACTAGGTAAGTTAAGGATGATCCAATGGTGGGTGCTTTCCCTTGAAAGAAAGTTGATCAATTTTTAAGCTTCAAGGCATTGCACCATGATGACACATGTCTCTGACATATTTAAAGCCGTGATTATTGAAAGAAGTAAAAGTAGAACATATCTTGAAGATCTAATGGCTGGCATAAAGCCTCAAAGAAAATTTTCCTGATGGTTTATCTTCAAGGCATTGCACCGTGGTGATGCATGTCCTAGATGCTGGGGCCCATCTACAGCTCAAAGAAACATATCCTGCAAGTAAGTTATGGAAGATCGAACGGTGGGCGCAAAGCCTTAAGATGAAACTACTAGCTAGTTATCCTTTGAGGGAACACGATAGGATGCCACCTGTCGTGGTAGATGAATGTTATGAAAGACTTGGTCAGAATCATTGGATGAGAAAGAAAGGTAGTAAGATCAATGACTATATTTTAAAATGGAAAAATCTAACAACAAGTTTGAAGTCAACAGAAGTAATGGTGAACGTGTGTCGCCTAGAAAGTCTGCAATGAATTGAATGCATAAAATGCTGGGTTTTAATTCATCATTTGAAATTATTGTGCATCATCGGTGAGGTTTGAGGTGGAGCATTTTCAAAGCGAAGTGTTGTCAAAGCTATCAGATCATCTGTTGAATATGTATTCTTCTATTTTTGTGATTAAATTTCTTAAAAACTTTGCAAACATATTAGGGCTTATTGCAGTAAATATAGACATGTATTAGAGATATAATCTATGGTAAAATTTCAAATGCTACATCACATAATGCCACCCAGGAGAGAATTCAAGGGAAGGGTGGATTATCAGGAGAGAAATGTATGTGACGATTTACTCCAACAGTTGACTAGATCAACTAATGATTACACTAAATTGAAGGAAGAAATCCCTAAAGACCCATGGGTCAAAATTGTAGAGGGATTGTATGATTATGGGAGATGGTTGCGGGATGCCAATATGGGCATAAACGGATTGGCCCTTTTCAGAATTGTTTTTGGCCAGAGGAACTCTTTTTCTCCAAATAGTAATGTCTGGCAGTTTGATGTGGGTAAATTGGTAGTACCTAGGGTATTTATGGATGTGGATTTACTTATGCAGATAGTAGAGAACTATGATGAAATAACTAGGGTAGTGCTGGACAGTAAAGGGAAAGTCATGATTAGCATCACTACTGAAGAGATAAGAGAAGTGTTTAGTTTAAATGAACCAGACACCCCTATGGATAAAATTTATTTTAATGAATTTAGGGAAATATACCAAGCTCAGAGGAGCTATCTCAGGGGACCAAGAGGCCCATTACAAGAGTTTTTTGCAAAAGTGGGAGACCTAGTGTTAGTAGGTCCTAACAGAAAAGAACCTTTTAAGGTTGATTTGTTCACTCCCAAGGCCAGAGGAGTTTACAGGGCCTTGTGCTAGATCTTTGGGGAAGATGAGGGGAATGATATGCCATTCCATCTAATATTTATGATGGTCCAAATCCTGCATCGTCACCTTGCCATTATTTTTGATTTTGCCCCATATTTGGCCAATTTGATTCATGAAATTTTGAAATGTATTCAAAACTCACAGCTCACCAAGCCTTTCACTTGGTATTCTTTACTCATGTACATGTTCCTATTTAAAGGGGCAGATTATTTTGAAGAAGAGATGAACTTGCAGAGAATCAAAGATGATGCGGATATGCCAGTATAGTTATGGAATGCTGATATGTTGTGGGACAACAAGGAGGCTAGCTTCATCACATTTGATAGGTGTTTTGCAGCTAGGCTCAAAAGGTTAATTATTGGAGATGAGCCTAGAATCCCTGTATCACTAATGAAGTTTTTGAGACCCATGGAGCACAATCAGGAGCTCAAAATAGTGCACAACTAGGGGGATGTTATTCTATACCCAGTTTCTATTGTGTTTAGAGTGTATGGTTTTAGAGGAGTACCCCACATCCTACCATATAGGGTCCCTTTGAAATTAGGATTTTCAGAAATAATCAAGCAAATTGGTGGCCTACAGAAGGAAGCACTTACAAGGAGAGGAAAAGTGACAATTTTACCTACTATCACCAATGCCCACCAATTCATCATCACAAAGGGAGGGTGGAAGAGCTTGCAGACTTTCTTTGAGCCTTATCACTTAACTACTACCATGGCAAGATGTGCCGATCCTGAAGCCTCCATAAAGTATATCTTTAGGAAGAACACTAGATGCTTGGTGTTGGACCACCAATTTAACTTCTCAGAGGATATCATCAGGAATGAGTTTGACATGATTGAGCAAGAAATAAAGAAAGATAAATGACTAGATTAGAATAAAATCCTAGAATTTGTACAACATTTTGATAAAATATATAACCCCTTGAGGAATTTCAGCCATGGGCTAAGAAAATTGATTCATTAATGACAATGTTTGAAGAAATTATGCTAGCATTGAATCAAAAAAGAGAACAAATATTGCAGAAAGAACCAGAAAGGGCTAAAGTCATATTGAGTAGGATCATTCCTACTAGAGGGGTGCCTCTTGGTAAATATGTTGTATATAAAAGGAAAGGATATAATACAGTGATACCCAAAGTAGAAAAGACTACTGATCCAAAGGGTAAGAGGCCACTAGAGGCCAGCTCTAACACATTTCTAAGCCCCAAGAGGCATAGGGTAGGAGAAGAAGCCCAAAAAGAATCAAATGTATATTCTCCATCCCAATCTCCCCTACATATAGATGATCAAGCCATTGTAGAGAAGCTAATACAAATGGGGAATGCTGATCAGATTTTTGTCACCTCTAAAGAATTACAAGAAGGCACACCAACAACTCCAAAATAAATCCTGATGAGGGGAGGGAACTAGTGAAGAAGGAGGGTGTATTAATACTTCCTAAATGGGACATTGCTGATGTAATTGTCTTTGATGAAATTAGAAAAGAAGTCACTATAGTGCATGCCATAGAAGCACAAGCTTAGTAAGCTTCAAAAGGCATAAAATTCAGTGAAGATCATGCTGCACTAGTAATGTGGCATATTAAGAAGAGAAGCAATAGGGCAACTGATAAAGAAAATGAAGCTGAGCATTCATAAAATCTATTGGTTAAGAGAGTTTCTGATACAAGGGTTGTAGAAGCAAAAAACATCACTCTAGAATCATAAAAATTTGGGGAGAAAGTAGCCCAAAAATTGGAGGATGAAAATAAAACCCTAGAGGACAGATTTAGCACAGTTTTGAAGGGGTACAATGAAAAAAAATTGCCAAAATTGGAGAAGGACAAAACCATAGCCCAACTAAGGGGTTAATTGTCAGTCTAGGATTCACCCCAAAGAATGATAACAATAGAGGCATATCAACCCTCTTCCTCTAGCCCAATAATAGAGTTTCCTCCTTCTCCCTCTCCTTCAGGCTTCAGCTCAGAAGATGAATTACAATATGAAAAGAATAAACTAATAGCAGAAAGGACAAGCTTAGAGAAGGCCATAAAAAGATGGGATGAAGAAAGCACCAAGTTCAGAGAGGGACAAAATTTTGTAAAACAATTATATGAGGATAAGTTAAGGACCAATGTCATGTGCTTTGTTGATATATTAGATATGACAACTATTTATTCTTAGGGTGAGAATTTAAGAGGTATAATAAATTCTTATGATAAAGATCAGGTCCAGGTGGATTCCCTCATGAAATAATGGAAGGATAGAAAGGATGAGCTAAAGTGATTTTGTGATGAGCAGAAAATGAATGATGGTGTGGAACTGGATATTTTCCTAACCTCTACCTATAAATGTCTGAAAGATTTAACTAATCTAGACATTGAGAGGAGTGTAATAATCAAGAAGGCACAAGCCTTAAGAAAATAATACTCCCATTTACGTTTTGAAATATTCCCAGCCATATTTAAAAAGAATGGCCATTTGAAGAGAGACACACTATGGAGGGAAGAAGTTGGTGATGAGATAGCTATCAAGATAAAAAAATATAGTAAATATGGATAGTACAATAGTATTTGTAGAAACAATTGACACTATTCAAGAAGCTAGAGAATTATTTGATTTTTGGAGGGAAGAAATTGAGCGAACAAAGAGAAATTGGGAGAGGATAAATGGTAACATAAAGGAGATCCTCAATTTTGCATGGCCCAGTGATGAGGTGTTTACTTCATGGAAAGATAGGTTTTCAGCAGGTGCCCTAGAGGAAAAGAATGAAGAGAGTTGAATGATCAGTGGTTTTCCATTTTTGAGTGACAACAACAATTTTATATGGTAGCTTCTTAACAACAACAAAGAAATTAAAGAGGCCAGGTGGTCAGAAGACAAAGAATTCCAAAAATTATTGTAACAAAGTGGTTATCAGTTCCACTGATTTTTGTCTTTTGTATGAGTCATGTATTTTGTCCTCACTCCAATTGATTTGAAGCTTGTTGCAATCCTACTCTATAAGAGGATTACCAAGATCATTGGAAAGGGCTGGAAAATTTTGTATTGTAAGCTTATTAAGCAAACATTGTACTAGTTAAGTGTCATAAATAGAAATAGAGTTGAAAGATCTCTTGAAAATTATTGAAGAGGTTATTTCTGAATACATTTTGTATGCTGGATGTGATTTCCTATACTTAATACAAAGATCCTGGTTCCAATCTCTCCTGTATCATCTTATCTTGTGAGTTATGAATTTTCTAATTCATTAGCATAGAATTTATCTATGTATGTGTATTTAATCTGTAATTGTTTGCCACCTGAAAAATTTGGGCTATGAATTGTTGTCATATCTGAGTACAGGCAATCCAGGGCAATGCATGTCATTTTACGTAAAATTCTATACTCATGGATATACATAGTTCTATCTTGGGATTTGTTAACAATTTTGTTCATTAAATACATCATGTGGTGAAGACTGGCTAAAGTTAACAGAGTCTCTATATCACTTAACTTATGTAACAAATAATGAGCTTTGTCTACTATGAGGAATTTCTCATATATTAGTACGATTAAGGATTGATATTCTATTAGAACTCTTTCTACTGGTCCATGAAAAGAGATCCATCTGGTCTCAACATCCTTGAGAAGCTTGTTTCTTGGTGTTACTCCCTCTGAAAAATCTTAAATTCTGCAAAATGTTTTGGACTTTTGTAGAAGTAAGAGTGTAGCTCGCAAACTAGATCTTCAACTTTTGACACTATAGGAAAATTGCTTACAATTTTATATGCTAAATTAATTGGATGGGCCATGCAATGTATGCCAAGCATGTAAGGAGAAATACTAGTTTTTAATCTTGTACAAAGACCATTCCTTTGGCCTTGCATTACTTTAGCTCCATTAGCTCCAACACACACTAGCTTCTTGCCAATTGTCAAATCATCTATACCAGAAAATTCATTCAAAGCATTCTTCACTTCAAAATATAAGCTTTCTGCTATTGAATTGCCCCTCATTTTACGAACACACAGTAGATGAGCTTGACGGACATTTTCTTTTACTGTATACACATGCATATAGACCCAAGCAGTGTTATCTACTACAATAACTTCATCTATGGATAATGAAATGAATCTGGACTATTTTACTTTCTCTTGTAAATTTTTCTTTTCCACCTCAGAAAGACAGTTTTCTGTTTCCCATCCAACATTTGTTGACCAATGTGACATAGGATAGTGAGGAACTCTCAAAAAGGATAATAAATTACCATATTCTGATAAGTCTCTCATAGGAAGCCCTCTAGACATAATATGAAAAACAACACTCATCTGAATAGTCTTTTCTAGGTTTGCTTCATTGGCTGCATGTTTAAACCCAACCTTGATTGGATTTTCACTACTAGAAATTGCTACCATTCTCTTGTTATGATCTTCATATTCTATGGAATACTTAACATGAAGACATTCTTCCTTTGATTTCCATATTACTACTGATATTTCTTGTCCATCTCTGATCTATTTTTCATAAACGTTACCAATATGCTTTCTATAGTGTCAAGCTTTAGCTGCAACTTCTTCTCTCTTTTATTTTTCTAGGTACAAATCTTACACCTACATTCTTTTGGTTGTTCATCTTTGTTTAGGACTGGTTCAATGAACCAGTACTTTGCTACCTAATGAACCTTAAAATTTCTTGTCATTTCCCACTCCCGCCCTATTTTCACTACCCTTTTTGTTTTCTTCCTACCAACATCATTATTATCTTCATTGCTAGCATTTTCATCCAACTGGTTCTGCATATCCCTTATAACATCTTCTGTCATGCCACCATTGTTATCCTCATTTGATGCATTTTTATTTTTATTTAACTCAATGACAACCCCAGCTTGTGGTAGTGGTATTGGTGAGCTACTGTGAATGGCTTTTGCACTTGCAATTGCAGAAGTTGATGGAGCTGAAACATTGCCAACTCCAAAGAAAGCCTTTATGGTAGTATCTTTATGTTTTGGGCACTTTTATGGCCTCCCAGACCCTTCAATTCCCTAAGGATTCTTACCCTAACCTTCACTACCTTGACGATCAGGAGTCTTACCCTTGTCTAGATTTTCAATCCCTTCACTGCCTTGAGCATAGTGAGAAGTTTGAGTCTCAAGTTCAACCTCCCCTAACACCTCAATCCCTTCAGTACCCTGATGATACTCAGGATAGTCACCCTTATCCAACATCTTGACCTCTCACTATTCACTAGGAAATTAATAGCAATACTATGAAATGTGAACAAATGATTGCTTACCTTGTGGCTTGGTCCAACTTCCTCTAAATTCTGATTCTTTGAAATGCTGAAAGTGAATCCTCTGTTTATTGTTGCAAGATTTCTATTTGTAAATCTGGCCCTCCAAAATTTTGTAAGGTGACACAAAAACTATAAGACTAACAAATTTCATATTAATTTATATCAATCCATGATTCAAATTTCCATTTTTTTAATTCCCGCGCTTTTGGAAAAAATTGGCCGACCTGAATATAGGAATTAACAAACAATTGGTGAAATATGGTTGTGGTCAATATAAAAATTAATTAACGATTGGAAAAATAGGTCATAGTCAATATAACAAATAATTAACAATTGGCAAAATAGCCCATGGTCAATATAACAAATAATTAACTGGGTTGGCAAAATAGTCCGTGGTCAATATAACAAATAATTAATGGTTGGCGAAATAGATCATGATCTATAAAACAATTAATTAACGGGTTGGCTGTTTTAGATTTTATATGCAATTCATAATTAATACCCTTGGAAAATAAGAGACCACTAAAATAACCACGTCACATTGGTTAAAGGCAAATATATTGGTCAACCTTGTCAAACAGAAAATCTTATTGGCTATTCCAATGAATATTTAACTGGTACCATGTCAAGATTTGGCAATTTGGGCCAACATATAACGTGTGTGATGATATTCCCAAAATTTTCCAAAAGGAAAATATTTGCCACTAAAAATTATGCTGGTGTCCGTACACGCCTTCAAGTTAAGTAGCGAATCTTTCTTCTCCATAGAAATATATGTTGACATTAGTGACAAAACATGAATATCAACAGCATGATCAGTAACCAAAATTGATATCATCCAACAATATTGACACTTAATGTAGCATTTTTAAATAGTATTTAATTATGTAAAAATTATTAATATTAAAATATAAAAGAATACAAATAAAATTATAATTATAATTATAATATTTTTTTTGAATAAGGTGGTAGTGAAACTTAATATATTTTATTAATATAAACTGGTTTAAAGAGCTCCCGGAGAAAAGAACCAATAAGAAAAACTCTGATCCTTGCTCAATAATACAAAATAGAAATTTCAAAATTTAGAATCCTAATATACTAAAAAGAGCCCCCATCTAGCCAGAGTTAGTTACATTAATTTTCGAAAACCCACCTAGAGATAAACACCCCTCTCCCAAAATTCATGCTTATATCAGGCCCGCATGCAAATTACTTGTTTACAAAATGTTTATAAATAGATTGCATGCATACCATGTGTACAAAATTTCTCAATGAGAAAATAAAAAACATTACTATAATGAGAGGCTTTTCCCCAAATAGAAAGATAAAAAATGATTATTCCTCCAATAGAGCTATAGATGACTCCCTGATCTTTATAACCCGCAAAGGTGAAGAAAACTAGATCAAGCCCCAGATGGAAAAAAAACACGCTAATCTACAATACAAAAATCCTACATCCAAAAGGTGATCAACTGCCAAGAACAAAATCAATCCTCCATAAAAGTTGTAGGAAATTCACTTGAACCCAACTAGAGTTTAAGATCAGGGATGATTCAATGAGATAGTGAGATAATTAATGAAGGGGCTACAGTATAAATAGGCAGAGTAGTAGAAAGAATTGAACCTTTCTCAAAAAGATCCAACAGTGCATAAACAATCAAATGAATGCCATTTACATTTTACTTATTAAAAAAAACACCAAATTGATGCAAGGTTGCATTTACTAGTCTAAAAGTTTGACGTTCAAGAGCCTTTTTAATACTTTCATAGACTATATAAACCGCGTGGTTATTCAAAAACACATGGTTATGAAAAAGCCCGTCAATGAGAGTAGTGGCACCCCAGAGATCATACTTCTGGATAGCTCTAGTTAATTTATTATTACAGATAAACTATGGTTTAACATATCGATTAACTATGAATTCCAAAAGAAATGATGACTGAAGGAGATCAAGTGCATTAGAAAGGAAGACTGACAAAATATGAGATGGGAAGATGATTTGCTTGTCGGAAGGAAAAAGAATGTCAAAGACAATGACCCTTTTAATAACTCTACGGATGTGTGGGTGTTCACAAATGAAAATAGATGCAATCATATCATCCTTGATAAAAAAATAAGAACAAATTTTCCCAATTTTCTACTTCCAAAAAGATTCTGTAATTATGGGGATAGTAGTCCATATGCCAATAATTACACAAAGAACATACCTCCACATGAGTACTAACTCCAAAGAGTGTGCTCGACTACACAGACATTGTTGGAAATACAAGATGGGAAAGAAAGACACTGAGTAGGGGGGGGTGTGAATCAAATCTTATAACTTTACCACTTAAAACAAACTGATCCACAATCATGCATAAATGTAATTGATCTATCAACTAGTAGCATCCATAACAGAAAATAAATAACTCAAGACATAGAATTTTGATAACCCAGAAACCCAAGAAAGTAAAACTGGGGTGGGGATGACGCCCACAAAATATTCACTACTGTAGAAATAAAGTGTGCCTGTTAAGGCTAAAAAATTTGATCACTCTTGATGATCTACCTGGTTATAGGTCTGCCTGGTTAAGAGCTACAAATTATTACAATCTACCTTGTGAAAGGATTTAAACTTACAATAAAGTAAGCACTCAGTTAAGAGATTTAGAAAGGTCTGTTAGAACCACTCTGTTAAGATATTTCACCTGATACACCTGTTAGAATGTCTCAAGATCTAATCCTTCAGTATGCACTCAGATGCTGATGATAGATCTCCTCTTTCCAATAACTTCTCTAATCTAATAATTTGATATAACTTTTCTCTGCGGCTAACTGCTCTTTTACTATGCTAGATCTATACTTCTTCACTCAAAATAACCCTTCGCACATCTCTCATGTATGCACACACAACTTACAAAATTAGGGTTAGAAGCAATCTTATATACCTTACGGATCTGGCATCTAGATCTAGATCAACGATCAAGATCAAATACTTATGCCACTTGGGCATTCCAATTTTCTGATTGGTTCCATGCCACGCATTGGGATCAATGATTTAATGCATAATTAACTTCATTGAAAACATGAAATACTCAAACAAGTTGGCCCAAAATAGTTTACCTTCAAGTTTGTGCCATCCCTGACATGTATGAAAAAACTATCTTACTTGGCATATGAAGAATCTGGTGCTCGACATGAACTGATCAACTTCACTCGGCTTCTTTGTAACTCAAAAACTACTATCTGCTTAGAAATGACTAATTCTCAGCCTATGCTAGATAGATTGGTCATAGTGATGCCTGACTAACCTTCCTAGATAAATGACTAAGTGTGGGACACTAATGATCAACAAAAATTAGAGATAAATAATCTCCCCCTTTGATATTAGTGGCAAAAACACTTATCATTTCCTTACATCCACAAAATTTTCCTAAGTACAAAACATACTCCCCCTAAGATTATACTTCAGACTTCATATAATATTTACATAGTATTCATGCCTTCATAAAAAATATTTATATGTGTTTCTACACATCTTTTCCTATTTCCTTTTCTATTTCCCCTTGTTTTTTTCATTGATAGCTATAGGGGTTAAGTTATACTTATCCAAAAATGGCTTATGAAGCTGTAATGTCAATGCAAGCGCTGTATCCCAACTTTCATTAATAGATTTCATAACCTGTAACTTAATTTCTAGCTCAACAGCTAGACTTACCAAACTATCTGTAGTGGAGAGATGAGAATCTCTCTTGACTAATTCTCGTGCAACTGTAAGTTCCTTCTGAATAACCTCTAGATGAGGTATCAAGGCAGTCTGAATAGTTATTAATTTTTCCTTGATTCTCCCATCTTTAGCCATAAGCTCGGCTAATCTCCTCTAATCATGAGTAAACCTATCAAAATGTATGGAGATGGAACTAGCATCCATGCTCAATGAACTACCTGTTGAATTCAAATATAATTGTAACTTCTCCATAAGCTGTTGATTATCCTTTGTAAAGAATTTTACATCTCATAAATTTTTGTACAAAGAATAAAAATTATTTTCAACTTCCTCAAGAATATCAACAAGAGAAGAAAGTTCAACCTATTTCATAGCAATCTCTTTTGATATGTTCTCCAAAACTTTGTTCTCAAATTTTCTTTTAGACCATTGTAACAAATTTTCATTTGCCTCAATATTTTCATCGTTAACTTTCTGTACAAAGTGAACTAACTGTTCCAAAATTGGTGTTTGCTCATTTATATCTTCCATATCAAAAGCATTAACAAAAATATCCTTTATTTCATGTAGAACTCGCTTATGATGATGCTCCCTCTTCATTTCCTCTTGTTTCTTCTTCCTCTTCAATAGGTCTTGTAGATTCTGAATCTTCTCATATGTCAAGTTCTCTGGATCCCATTTAGGAACCACAATAACTTCATCCAATGTGAAATTTAGGCTTGGTGACATTTTCTTATTTAACTTCTTCTTCTTGAGCTCTGGTGAGCTGATAATCAACTTACGTTCTTTGTTATATTTTCCCTTGTCAGTGCTAATTTCAACTGCTGACTTCAATTGAGTAATGATCACCTGCTGATCAGGTATACTAAAATTTTTGGGTCCAATTGGAGTAGATGGTATAGAGTTTGGTAGCTCCACCAACACTTGTATAGCCTCTTGTTCTATAAATTTATTTATCATTTCTTCCATCTTACTTCCACTACCATCTAAAAATGTTTGCACAACCTCTAAAATAGGTGGATTATCATTTATTGTCTCCTTTTCTTTTGCTTTTTCTATCTTGGCCTCTATTTCTTGAATAGGCGATTGCATACCTATGTTTGCCAGCTCATTCTAATCCTCAACATCCAAATTACTATTATCTTCAACTGTAGTGACAATGAGACTATCCAGTGTTAGATCTATAATTGGCACTTTGTCTATTTTCTCTGTGTCTACCTGTCTAGTAGCAATCTATCCTTCCATTTCCATCTTCTTTGAGGTGTCTTCACCTGTCTTATTTTACTTCTTAATTAATAACCCAAAGGTCTCCTTCCAGATTTGAGTGCCCTGTTGGACTACTCCTTCAACATTATTTCTGAGTATTTCATAGGCTCTAAGTTTGGGAATAAACTTACTTTTATATTGTTCAATATATTTTCCTATCTATTTCTTTGTTAATAAAGGAATGATTGTAGATAATGTACATTCCCTTATCTGTCTTTCAGTCATCAATGCAAATTTCCATTTTTCTGATAAGATATCATATAGTTCTGTAGGGACAAGATACCCTATCTCTATAGATGTCATCTTAAATGTGCCCATCATTTCTATTAATGCTTCCTGAATCTTATTCTTATCTTCTATACTTTGCTTCTCATACTTAACAAATTTGAATCTAGCTAATCCAACTGTACTTCTAATGTTCTTACATACCTCATCAATATTGGTCGGTGGTATGTGTGATGCTTTAGGTATGTTGCTGGCTTCATCTATATCCGTCTTCTCCTCTTCATATTCATTCTACAAGATCAACTTCCTCCTCAGTCTTTTCTCAGGTTGGCTCGGCACAATCTTTGTTTCAACTTGTTTTCTTTTACTTGAGCTTCTCTCTCCAGCATTCTTCCTTTTATATACAGTTGTTTTCTTGGTAGGGGATGAAATAGTTAATGCCCTAGTCCTAGGCCAGTTTGCAATAGGAGGGGTAGCCTTAGGTTTGGCTTTGCTTGATTTGGTTTCCTTGGAAACCACTGGTTTATTTCCTTGTGCTTTCTCAATGATATCTTCTTCAGGTTCACTCTCCTCATCTCCACTAGTCATATCCTCTCCTTGACCTATTGAAAAACCTAAAGGTGCATCCTCTATTTCTTCATCACCCTCAATTCCAATCATCTTCTTCAAAACTTTGATAATCTTTTTCCTTTTTCTCTCTATTGTTCCGACCTTCAAATCCATAGAGATTTTGGACTTAGCTTCCTCATAATTGCCAAAATGTCTGGCTAATCCATAAATCTCCTATTCAAGTAGAGATTTTATAGCTGTAGATGTCTCATCAATGTTCACCTCATAAGGTAATGGCCTTAGCCATGATACTCTCGCTACTACTTCCTGAACATAGGTAAAATATGTATCCACCAGGAAACAAATGTCCTCATAGTTTTTCTCAACTAGTGACCTAGGAATTCTGCTTCTCAATCTCATCTTTTTCTTAAATTCAAGAAAATATGTTCCCATTACATTGTTAAAAATACTACCCAATTGCTGAATAAGTACATTGATTTGCTGTGTAACTAGTCAGTCTAACTTCCACACAATATCTCTAAAAGTAGGAAAAGTATTATGTATATAGAAAAATATGCAAAATAGTAGAGAACTAAACTTACACATTGAGTTCTTTTCCTTTCAGATTGAAGAAAGGTTCTCAACTAGCTGTGTTATTTTAAGCTCGACAAGGTCATAAGTATGGTCTTTCTTCACAATCTTCCATGCCTGGTCGACTATAATACATGGGACATTATCCATTTGGCTTGAATGATAAAATTTGTGAGCTATGACCCTTACTATAAAATCAATCTCCAAATCTATAATTATAGAGATTGTCATCCCTCTTTTGTTCTAAATAGCCCCGATGTTTGCTTCTATATCCTCCTTACTCTGACATCTCATGGTTCTTTTTCTATTAATAATTGGATAACCAGTTACTCAGTTGATGATTTCCTTTGTGATATTAACTGGTCCATTATCCAACCAAATTTTCATATTGTGTACATGGATAAGAACAATCTTAATCCATTCTATTTTGAAATCTCTCAGAAAATCTTGGCCACAAGTTAACCCTTTCTCAGCTAGATGTTTATGCTCAACTTTTAGGGCTCTGTCTACACACAATTTTCCATAGGATTCTCTTAGCTCATAATCCCCAATTTCACTCACTTTGCACATATAACACAATCTAATATCATAAATCATAAGAAATTTTGGTGGAATTGATGGTAGGGCTCTGGTCAGATCACCTTGGATAGCACTTTCAGGAACTGCCCAGAAATTGGGAGGCGCACAAGTGTCGCTCCTAACCAATTGACCTTTTAGGAACTCCTTCTCCATTTTCTTAGCTGCTGTAGAAGAACTTGCGACCATTATCTCCAAAAATAGGGTTCTAAAGATTATGAATAGAATACCTCAGCAAATATCAAAACTCGCACTTTCCACTAAAGAGGTTGCCGACGACACATTGTAGAAATCTTTGAAAAACTTTGTTGTAGTCAAGTTTGCAAATGCTCAATCACTCTGTGAAATTCTTAATCGCATGGTGAGAATGAAAATGAATAACCTTATCCTTTATACAGGTTTCAATGGTCAAAATTAGGTTAGCATTAAATGTTATTTCTATTGAGTGAGTGCCAAATAGCTGTCCTTGGCCGACTCATAAAACTCACCTACCTCTTGGTCACAACCCATACTCGGTCATCAAACAAAACTTACTTGGTCAATCATATTAACTTGAGATACACTAGAGAACTTGGTCTTAGTGCACAAGAATATTTTTTCTCAACACCTTTAGTGCATATTGACTTTGCTTTATACATGTCTCAAAATATGTCCCGATGCATCTTTACATATGCAGATATGGAATTTTGCATTTTTATATGTTAGGAACTGATGAAAGATATGAAATATAAATACAGTTCCTCACATACCTCTTTTTCTTTGTTAGTGATGGTGTGATCACCTAATCCATTGGATTAGGTGACCTTGGCTGTAGTAGCTTCACTACTGCATAGTTCTGCTTTCCTTGTCCATGTCTAGTTCATCTGTGCTCTAATCTAATCAATAGTAGGAGCAGGTGCCCTTATCTTTCATTCTCTTCTAGTATGACCAATTTTTAGACAATTACAATAAACTAGGCTTCCATTCAGCCAACTCTAAGATTTTCCTCTAAAATGTATCTTTATGCAATTTTCTGGAACATGCCCATACTCACCATAGTAATGAAAGCTATGCCATGTGTTGTAATTCCAATTGTAAGTGTTACCTTTCCTTGGTGCTTTTTCTTGTGTCTTTGATGTCCATTTTTTTTAGCATTAGATCTACAATCTTGTGCTCTATGT
This sequence comes from Thuja plicata, assembly GCA_018584345.1. Classification (NCBI taxonomy): domain Eukaryota; kingdom Viridiplantae; phylum Streptophyta; class Pinopsida; order Cupressales; family Cupressaceae; genus Thuja; species Thuja plicata. The sequence continues at coordinate 637,701 of MU228252.1, forward strand.
CCAAATTTATTACAGTTGTAACAATACCCATTGAATCAAGGTGTGGGAGGTGCATTGTTTGCCTTTGCCCAACATTCATGTGCCTGATGTCCAAACTTCTTACAGTTAAAGAAATAACCATTAAACTTAGGTTTAGGATTGGACTTACCATTCATGCTTCAAGAGATGTTTGTTGTGTGTCCTGGTTTTCCACAGTGGTAGCACGCAAGCTTGTTTTTCTTTGTCTTTGCATTCCTCTATTCACCAGTCTTAGATTATTCTCCTTTCTCAGTAGATGTTTGTTGTTTGGTATGACCTAATCCAGAAGAATCCTTAGATCTTCTTGATGCTTCCATCAAAATTTCAAAATGATTCAAAGATTCTTCTTTCTCAGATCCCAATTCATCTTTCAATTGACTATTTTTAGATCTTAGATTCACAATTTCCATGTCTTTCTTGTTGATCTCTTGAATCACAAGTAGCAGTTGATTCACCATGTCAACCTAATTGTTTTTTTTATCATTTTTACATCTTGTGTCCTTTCATTAAGTCTGATAGTCATCACTCTTTTGTCTTCTTCAGCCATAGCCTTGACATCTTCATCTTTCTTCTTCTGTTCCACTACTTCACATAGTCTTACCGTTTGAATTTCTTGTTCTCTTTTGAGGTTTCTGATTTCTTCACACAATGTATTGTTCCTTTCTAGTAGATCTACAATTGCTACATCGCTCTTAGTAGAGCTTCCATTCTGAAATAGATTTGCAATGTCTTCTTCCTGATAATAAGTTTCATTCATTTGTTTGGCCAAATCTTTCCTTGCTTGTAAGGACTTCTTCAATTCCTGTCTTTCTATCTCAAGCTGATGTAATTCTAGCTAAATATCAATCTTTTCATTCTCAATGAATTTACCCAATTTGTAAACCTCCATCTCAAGATCTGTACTCTCAAGCTGATTAAAACCTTTTTCTAGGAGAATTGAACTATGCTACCAATTGTTGTAAATACAAGATGGGAAAGCAAGATACTAAGCAGGGGGGTGAATAAGATCTTATAACTTTTACTACTTTAAAAAAACTGATCCAACGTCATGCATAAATATAATTTATCTATCAACTAGTAGCATCCATAACAAGAAATAAATAACTCATGACACAAAATTTTGATAACCCAGAAACCCAAGAAGGTAAAACTGGGGTGGGGATGACACCTACAAAATATCTGCTACTACAGCAATAAAGTGTGCCTTTTAAGGATACAAAATTTGATCACTCTTGATGATCTACCTAGTTAAAGGTCTGCACGGTTAAGAGCTAAGGATTATTACAATCTACCTTGTGAAAGGATTTAAACTTACTACAAATTAAGCACTCGGTTAAGAGATTTAGAAAGGTATGTTAGAACCACTCTGTTAAGATATTTAACCTAATACACTTGTTAGAATGTCTCAAGATTTGATCCTTTGGTATGCACTCAGATGCTGATGATGGATCTCCTCTTTCCAATACCTTCTCTAGTCTAATAATCTGATATAACTTTGCTCTTTTGCTCACTACTCTTTTACTATGGTAGATCTATGCTTCTTCACTCAAAATAACCCTTCACACATCGCTCATGTATGCACACACAACTTAAAAAATTAGAGTAAGAAGCAATCGTATATACCTTATGGATCTGGCATCTATATCTAGATCAACGATCAAGATCAAATACTTATGTCACTTAGGAATTCCAATTTTCTGATTAGTTCCATGCCACACATTGAGATCAATGATTTAATGGGTAAATAACTCTGTTGAAAACATTAAATACTCAAAAAATTCATCCCAAAATAGTTTACCTTCAAGTTTGTGCCATCCTTGACATGTATGAAAAACCATCTTACTCAGCATATGAAGACTCTAGCGCTCGGCATGAACTGATAAACTTCACTTGGCTTCTGTGTAACTTGGCAACTACTATTAGCTCGACAATGAATACTGCTTGGCCTATGCTGGATAGGTCAGTCGCAGTGATGACTAACTAACTTGCCTAGATAAATGACTAAGTGTGGGACACTAATGATCAACAAAACTTAGAGATCAACAGACATCTCGGGCAGAAAAATTGACAACATAAAATTTAAACCGCGCCATCACCAAATATGTGGAGAGTTAAACCAATTTTACAAGTCTTTGGAGATAATGACAACTGGCGATTATAAGCATAATCAAACCCTCACAAAGTTTAGTTAACTTTAATGATGTTAGAGATATAAAAGAGAGAAGTGATTTTTTTTTGAAATATGAATATTGAGGAAGCAAGGAAGGAGCATATGAATCAAATGGTAATAAAAGTGTTGAGGTTTTTTGGGTTTTCTTTAGAAATAACTGAGAGGGGGGGGGGGTCAATCAGTGGCCTCAAAAATTAATCCAATAAACTTTATACCACATATATAAAACCTCTAGTTATCTTCAGTCCTACAAGATGAATTCCTTCAAACTATCTTATCAAATAATTACTGCTTGGAGCTCACTGTTTATCCTTGTTCTTAAGCTTTACCAAATAGATGTCTTAGTATTTACCAAAATATAGTAAATAACTTAGTGTTTACCGATCAATCCTATTTTAGTAATGTGTAAAGCAAAACATCAAAGAAATGAACCATATACACATTTGACACATAGATTTTTAACGTGGAAACCCTATTAAGGAAAAAACCACTTGGGACCGGTAACCCAAAATTTTCACTCTTCTGAAGTGAGCTTGGTGAAGAGCCAACCCTGTTAAAGGTTACAAACACACTGTTAAGTGCAACCTTGTTAGAGGATTTAAATATAATAGTTTATCACTTGATATCTGGAATTCACTATGCTATCTTCATGACAAACCTTTTGCTACTCCTTGGGATGTATCTCAATATACAAAGGATAGTTAAATCTTTCTCAGTTAAGAGACTTTCTAATCCAATGGTTAAACTAAAATAATATATGATTTGTTCATTAATACAACTTTGAATTGCATATTTTCAGATCTATTGTAAGCTCATAATACCTTTCTAATCAATGTTTCTCTTCTATTCCTTTGATCCACTTCTTTCTACTCGGTTAATTCTATTTCTTCCTCTATTGGTCAATGTCTGCAGAAAAATTTAGCTCTTTTCGTTTATCTTGTATGATCAGGTCTGTATGAAGACTTCTTTCTTCACCAGTACTCTCTTCAGCATTCTATTATTCTTCTCCCATTTGTTATGAATTAGCTTGTCTCTTTTATAGACATGATTTTCACCATTTCTAGGTCCTTATCTTTCTTGTTCTTGACATGATCTACAAATCTTTCCATTCTTGCTTTAAAGCATGCTTTAGTTTTATTCATAGATTTCTTCTTGATAACTGGAATAAAACTAGTTTTAAATCTCTATCTCATCTCCAGCTTTTAACTGGTCGATAAGAACAATGTAATTGTAGACACCCTAAAATGGACAAACTTGCGACTTGACATTAAAAATACTAATTTTCATGTATTAATTAATGGTTTTTAATCGTTAATTAATCATCTATTTTCTTCTAAATTCATTTCATCTATTAATTAATGGTTTTTAATCATTAATTAATCATCTATTTTATTCCAAATTCATTCCCCAAATCATCTAATCAAATTTCCAAAATTAATTAAATAATTAATTTTTTATTTAATTAACCTTAATTGATTATTTACCATTAATTAATTAATTAAATTCAATTTCCTATAGTTTAAATTGAAATATTTACACTTATTAATTAAATTCTTCCAATTAAATTAATTTTGATTAAATTAGTTTAATTTCATCAATAAAGCAATTCTAAATAAAAAAGAATTCAATTATCTCACATGTTGAAAACTTTAATTAAATATTCATTTATCTTCAAAGAGATAACTCCAATCAGATCACATGGGTTACTCCACCCATCTCTC
>MU228252.1:641659-679003 GCA_018584345.1 Thuja plicata
AAGAGATAACTCCAATCAGATCACATGGGTTACTCCACCCATCTCTCCAGTTCACATGGGTAACTCCACCCACCTCTTCAGTTCTAAAAGGTAACTCACAATTAGCTCTTCAGTCAACCAAACTCTACCTCCTCTTTACTAATTGAAGAGGTGGAGTTTACTAATGGCTTCTCCAGTTTCCTTTGATCTCAACCGTTCATCTCCCTATCTTTGGGATTGATCTCAACTGTTCATATCATCCTCAATTCCTATATAATAAACCTTTCATAACCATTTAAAGGATCCAGGATTTCAAGTTGATCTTGTGCGCCATTACTCCGTCAGTTTAGTTCTAGCATTCAAGCCATCTTGTGATCACACACATTTCAATTAGCAAATTCTTGACACTTCTCAAGTCATAGACGCTTCCCACACCAATTTTGAACATAAAAAATAGCGTTTCGGAAGGAGTAGAGAGAGACAATAGAAGCTTCAAGAAATTTTGGGTTTGAATTCATTTGTTTTCCTTTCTTTTCTTGTACATTTTATTGGTTACATTTTAAGTATTCATTATTGGTAGCTTTGTGTATTTGATTTCTATCATTACAAATTGGTGCTACTAACCCTTGCCTTTGGAAAGCTTGGGAACCATGAATCATGAAAGGAGGCATACATTTTGGTGAACCCGACGTGAAGAAAATAGCCTGAATATCTCTTGTGGATGATAGACACAATCAATTAGCCATGACTGTATGGTTGTAGACCTAAATTTTCATCATTTTCTTGATATATGTGTTATTTCACAATTTCTTGTATTTTGCTGCAATTGATGAAAGCGTGCCGCAATTGACTATTTTAATACCGCAATTGATCGCAGGCTTTCACATCACTATTATGTTATCTTCTATCTTTTTGTCTTCTAACAATTCACTGCAATTTCTTGTATTTGACCATAGTTACCTGTGATTTTTTGCAATTGCCTATGCTTTAGTGTAATTGACCGATTCGTGCCGCAAACAACAACATTCTACCACACAACAGGGTTATTTTCCACAATTGCCAAAATTCTACCACAATTGATAAGAGATTGCCGCAATTGAACAACCAGTAGCACAATTTACATAAAAGACACATTTTTGTCTATTTTTCTCAGTTTATGTGCAGGGGTAACTGATAGTGAATGACAAAGAAGGTAATAAGATGCATACTAGGTGCTAGAGCATTAAGAGCTCCAATAAGCAGAACCACCAACTATCAATCACAACAAAGGGCTATTCTCGCAATCACTGGTGAAGATCAAAGTGAAGCATATACAAGGTACATTGATTCAATCAAGAGATTTGCAAGTAAGTATAAAGTCACCATTAATTTCAACAATCTCAATAATTTCAGAGTTTAAAGATATTCTTTTGTTTTGGATTGAAAAGCTTTCATTTATTGAGATACTTAAAACTTTCTTTGACAGGTTCGAATCAAGGAGACAAGATAACAATACAAATATAAAATTCATTCACTTGTTGATTTGGGTTTAAAAATAATAGTGTTTGTCACACATCTCACATCTCACATTTCAGAATTTGGTGCTTAAAATTGACGTGGAGACTAAAATTGAAAAAAAGAAAAGAATCTCCCGATTTGGTGCATTAAAAGTGAACAAGCAATCAACACCTACTTTTGGGCTTAAAAATGAACACTTGTTCTTGTATGGTGGTGTAGGTTAGTTCACATTTCAAATTTTTAGAGATTAATTGATTTACCTTGTGTCTTGAGTTTTGGGTGCACTTGCACAATTTGTTAGATTAGACACATTTATACTTTTTAGAAAGGTATGTCTGGGGAATGCGTTTCTTGCTCAGAGAATGACCTTAAACCGGTGATCCTTCTGAACGATATATAAATAAGGCACAAACCAAAGTTCCATCTTATCTAACCAAGCTCGGGCGAGGTGTGTTGATGATAATCTGGATCGGGTGAATATCCCTAAGGAGCCAGCATGGTTAGGTAGGCTCTTAAGTGAGTCACACACATGCAAACTGATTAGATAGATGCCACAGACCCTTACTACAACCTTGTTAATTAGAGGCCAACCCGATCTACCTTCAAACATATACCTTATTATAGTGCAAGGGGTTTCAGAATTCCCCCCCAAGATTCCCAACATATGTGTTCCAAGGTATTTGTGTAGTGAAAGAGATCTTCACTCCACGGAAAAAATATTTGGCAATGGAAAAAACATGGCTGCCTACATCATGCACCTTCATGTCCTAGTAGTGTGACACTTGCTGTGTAAGCTAATGAACATTCAAGCATTGGGCCTATAATATTTTATTAAGAAGCCATCAACCTAGATTAATCTGATTGTTCATTGTTGAGACCTTGTGATAACATTGCAACTTGAAAGAGTTGTAGAACATACACATTATTAGTCTTCATTCTTCAAAACATAGTGTCTGTTGTGCTTGTTCTTTGATCAGTTTCTAAAATGCAAAACAAACATCCAAACTATCAAAATGAGTCAAATGTGTTAAATTATAGGGTTGTCAACATCAAACTATCTTGCAAATCAGAAGCCTTGTTCTAAAAAATCAAAATTGTCAGACAGTGAGACCTATCTTTGAGTTTTTTTGAAACTGTTTCCCCTTTACTGCAATTACTCGCATTTTTCTGCAATTGACAGAAGTTTGCCATAGTTCACTTGTTTATTGCCACAATCGACCTATTTATTACCACAATCAGTTATAAATTACCACAATCGACCATTCACTTTGTCGCGATTGGTGGAGTTTTTCCGCAGTTGACCAGAGACATTTTTACGCCTATTCTGACCCAAAAACTTAGAAATGCTCTCCATTTTGTGTCAAAGACCGGTGTTTATCCTGGAAAAATGTAAGAACATTATGTGAATCTCTAAACATTAAAGATCATCCTATCTTTGGAAGCACGATTATTGTCTAAGCATTGTTAGTTCAAAAGTTCAGACTTGAAATATCTTGATCTCATTATCTCAAACATCATCATCTCTATCAGTGACTTTGTCCCAGGTAAAGGTCAACAAATCTTATTCTTACATCATCAAAACTTTAAGATAAAGATAAATCAACATCTATCCTTAGAATTACCCTTGTCCAAACATAACTTAGACTTCCCTAGAAAGGTTATCCTTTTCTGTTTGCTTTATATCACTTGTTTTAGTCACACAATATGGACCGCACTATGTCTCAAACACCCCATGGAGGGCCTTACACAAGGTCGATGGATAGAAATCAACCTAAGGATTCATACATCAATAGATTCCCTACTTGGAAAATAGAGCAAGAGGACAATTCTTTCAAGAATAGAATTCCTTCTCTTTTTGAGAATCCCCACGGGTCAGCCATATTCCAAAATATCATAGAAGAGGAGCTCAAAGATATTGAGCAAGACGCCCATTCCACGCAAGTGGTTGAATTTTTTGTAGAGAGAAACCCTAAATTTTTCTTAGCCATATTGATTAAAAAAGGAGTCAAACTCCCCACTAAATTCAATGTATCCACAATATAGCCTAAAAACCCTCTCGCAGGTCAAAACACTACTCAGCCCTCTCAAAAACTACCCGTGGTTTCTCAAATCTTCCCGTCCTTGACAACACCAACATTGGCACAAATGATACCCAATCAAACCAATTACAAAAATCAAGCAAGCATATCTTCCACATAGAGCACGAAAGGCTCCCAACTGAGTGTACCCATGGTTACTAGTATTCCTCCACCTTCTATCTTATGGCCTAGCCAATCGAGCTCTCATGCTATGCCTTCCATCCCACCAAAAAGAAATAACATTTTTGCCACCATGCCACTACCATAATGAATCCCTACTAGCCTTAGGGTCAACACATCATTCCCACATAAATCCATCTCTGTAGGTCTGACTTTCAGTCAATGCCCACCCAAGGTTACACCTTTGCTCCCCCAAGTCCAGTAGAAACCCCCACAACAGAAACCCCAGCTTCAGCAGCAACAACCTCAACCCCAATAGCAGCAACCCCAAATTCAACTACAACAACCTCAACCCCAGTAGCAACAACCCCAGCTTCATCTGCAACAAATCCAACCATAGCCTCAACAACAACAATATCTCCAACCCCAACAACAAACACAATAGAACCAACCATGGGAAACTCATGTGCCCCCAGTTCAAAATCATGTGTTGGGAAATCAATATCAAGCCCCTAGGATGAGGTCCTATGTTCCTACTCAAGGGGCACCGAGATGTAACCTCATACCTACTAAAACATAGAGGTACAATGTCACCAATCATCCTTAGTCTCAAACAGACATGCTGATCCAACAAGTACAGAACCTTCAAACCCAAATGATGGATATGCAAAATCAAGGGAAAACTAAATCCTATATCGCAGAGGATTTTTACCCATATTCCTTTGATCACTCTCTTCACATGTCTCCATTTCCAACTCACTTCTCGGTACCAAAAATTAACAAATATAGGGGTAACACCAACCCTATTGAACATATCCAAGAGTTTTTTCCTAGTTGCGTCAAGGTCGCACATGATGAGACATACTTAATGCAACTATTCCTACAAAGCTTAGCCGAAACAACAATGGAATGATTCTCAAATTTTACTCAAGGCATTCTGTCTTGGGGTGAATTGGCTGAAAAGTTCATTGCTCACTTCCATCATAATATTGAGAGCAAGATTAGTATCAAGGATCTTTGTGATATCAAACATAAGGATGGAGAGTCTTTTGTGAAACTCCTACAAAGATGGAGGAATATTGAAAACCGAATAATGTATGATGTAACTAAGAAATACCTAATAGTCATGTTCATTGACAATCTGATTCCAGACATGTCATTCAAAATAGAATTGCAGTTAGATCCGAACTTCACACAACTTATCAAACAAGGAGTTCATTGTGAGAAGAACTTAGTCAAATGAGGAATTCTTGTAGATCCTAATTAAATGAATACAAACAAGGCTACAATAGAAAAATCTAAGTGGTAGAATAAAAAATAAAAATATCTCCAACGATGGTGTCATTGATGTGAAAATAGTCAACTACATACAACCCAAAGTGTCACTGCAAGGTGCACCTGTGCCCAACCAACAACCTATAGTGCCCACTCCACAAGCATACAATTAGACTCAACCTCCCCCTATCCAAGTGACTGCCATGTCAAACAATTAGCAACAGACTCAATGCAAACCATGGTTTCAATTTGAACAACCAGATCTCACATCATTAGGAGAGTCGATAGAATCAGCTTTACAAAAGTTGATACAATCCAACAATATCACTCTCCTAGAAATCAGAGAATTTGAACATGGTGCAAACAAGCCAAGGTGGTACAATGATAATGATTTCTATGAGTTTCATCAGGGGAAGGGACACAAAACACCCAACTATTACCGATTGAAACACGCTATCCAAGAACTAATTGGCATAGGGGTCATCGATGTAACAAATACCCAAATGAAAGGAAAAATTGATCATACCATATTCAATGATACATTTCATAATAACAATAAAGGGAAAGCCTCTAGATCTGGTAGACCATCAAAACAAGTCAACTATACTTATGTCAACAATGATAACGTTATCAATTCCCTCAATCCTTTAGATAGCCATGTGGCTATGATTACTATCAGAGACCGAGGTAAAAAATGTGTTGTAACCATGTGTCATACCATAGTTGTCTTGCAAGTAGCACCTTCCTCATCTTTTACACCAGCTGAACCTCAAGCAACCTCAGACCCACAGACAAGCCTAGTGGATCAGCTAAAGCTCATGCTTGCCTAGATCAACCTGTTTGACCTCTTGCACATATCTCCGCAGTATAAACAAGCACTTGACCAAGCCCTTCAAAAGTAGCTGTCCCAAGGGACATAACCCCTGAGAGCTTCCAAATAATGGTTAACCATATAGCTCCTAAAAAACATGCAACATTCATAGACCATGATGTGCCACCGCATAAACCCCTACATAATGATCCTTTGCACTTGTTTGTCCAGGTCCACAAAAGTCCTATCCGTAGAGTCCTTGTTGATGGTGCGGCTAGATTAAACATCTATACTCTAAAGTTAATCAAGAAATTAGGCTATTTAGAATCCATCATTGATGTCACAAGGAGGAAAAATATCAGAGCTTATGATGAAGAGGAAAGATCCTTTAAAGGTATTATAATTCTACCTGTCTGGATTGGTCAAGTTGTTAAGAACACTCCCTTCCAAATTCTAGATCTTGAGTTGGGATACAACATGTTACTAGGGAGACCATGGATACATGAGATGCAAGCTGTACCTTTGACATACCATCAATGCATCAATTTCCTACACCAGGGAGAAGAAATCATCATAGAGGGAGATCCAAATCCTTTCCAATACTATAATGTAGTCAAAATCAACACTAATAACCAGGTACCCTCAAACCAAGACGCAAGCATCCCTTCCACTTTAGATTCAAAACCCAAGGATGTCACATGGAAAGTGGGAAAAATATCCATTATGGACAAGGGTTGTGGTGAATACATCTACGAGGAAGCTTTCACTAGCACAAACATGCCTTATAGCCCAAGTACATATGGCATGCCGTAACGGGTTGTTACAATAGAAACCCTAGAGCTTGTTATATTAAGGTGTCCACCCACAACCTTTTTCAGATGGGGAGACATCATAGAAGAATACCCATTGGATCAAGATATCAATACATGGTTGTACCAAGATCCATAAGTGACACTTCAACAACCCTTACCAATATCAAACTATGGAAATAGTTATACAATGCTACAAAGATTTGGGTATAATGGTAATACTGGTCTGGGGGCAAGACAACAAGGCTTAATGGAATTGTCTCTCCTTCCAACCTAGAGAAACAAGAGAGGTTTAGGCTATGGGAAACAAAGAACTATTCCTATCACCCAAGACATACAAGTTGATCAAGAAAAAATAACAGAGTTACACCGGGGGAAAAACCCAGAACACATCTTGATAAGAAACATACTACAACAATTGTTACCCGCCGAAGTGGGAACCTCTCAAACCTGAATAAACCTTAACACAACCATCGATGATAATGAAGGAAGTGAGATATTTGACAAGTTTTCTAGTGAAACTAACTTGCACGAGTATGGGTGGAGATCCCTTCACGAATCTAAACCTTCAATACAAAACTATTCCCCTCGGTCAGCCACCACCATACACCTTGATGATTTGTTTGAATAATTAACCATAGATGACCAGCCCTGTATCGATAAAAATGTCGATAACAATTCCTTAGGTGGTGCATGCATATCATAGTCTAGGTTTTTCAGAACCATCTCTGTAGTCCCCTTCAACCAAATAGAGTCAACCCAACACGAGGGCCTATGTCTTGTAAACCTAGAACTAATAGAGTGGGATCAACAAGGATCACCTGATATGGATGTCTTTGAGAATAATGAGGCTATCGAATATTTCATGGGACTTAGAGAGGGAATTCCGTCAAGAGACCATAAAATAGGTTTCTCCATTGACCTTGAAAGATCAGCTTGCTTTGGGGAGGAAGCCTCTCTTTCCAGTCATCAAAAAAAATTGAAAAATAAAAAAGAATCGTCAGTAAGTGAAAACTGAAAGGCACTTACTGACACAAAAAATGATAAAAAGATAAAACAAGATGTATCTTCTAGTGAAAACCTCACTGAGGTGCTAGAAGATGGAAAGAAGGAACTCCTCCCCTTGACAAAGGAAAAGTTGGCATTGTTAGTAGAAGAAATGGAGGAAGTCAACTTAGGAGATGAAAATAACCCAAAGAACATCTACTTAGTGAAATCACTCACCCCAAAGGAGGGAGAATAGTTCATCAGTTTCTTCAAGGAAAGAATGATCAATTTTGCATGGTCCTACTCAGATATGCCAGGATTAGATCCAGAGCTTGTGCTGCATCATCTCCCGTTGCTACCCAATGCCAAACCTATCAAAAAAAAAGTAAGAAAGATGCATCCCCATGTCACATTTCTAGTCAAGGAAGAATTGAAAAATCTCTTGGATGCTAAGTTCATAAGACCGATCCCATATGCAGACTGGATATCTAACCTGGTACCAATTAAAAAGTACAGTGGTCAGATTCAAATTTGCACAGACTTTAGAGATCTTAACATATCTTGTCCCAAGGATGAATTTCCTTTACCTAACATCGATATGATAGTAGATCTAATTGCTGAACACCAAATGCTATCACTCATGGATGGATTTTCAAGGTACAATCATATAAGGATCACGCCAGAGGACCAACATAAAATGACTTTCACATGTCCTTGGGGAGCTTATTGTTGGAACGTCATGCCTTTTGGTCTAAAAAATGCCACAACAACATATCAAAGGGCCATGAAAAATATCTTTCATGATCTCATCCAAAAAAAAATGGAAGATTATGTTGATGACATACTAGCCAAGTCAATGCTTTGCAACGATCATCTACAAGTATTGGGACCAATCTTTGATAGAATGTAGGAATACAAAGTCTGTTTAAACCCAAAGAAATGTCCATTCGGGGTCAGAATAGGGAAGCTACTGGGGTTCATAGTGTCACATAGAGGCATTGAAGTAGACCCAAAGAAAGTCAAAGATATATTGGACATGTCTCCACCGACCAACCTAAGGAAACTAAGGGGGTTACAAGGAAGGCTCCAATCAATCAGGCACTTCATAGCTCATCTAGAAGACAAGTGCCACCCATTCCAACATCTACTACACAAAGACATCAAATTCATATGGATGGAGAAATGTGAACAAGCGTTCCAAATGTTCAAGGACTATCTACTCAAGTCTCCTATATTGGTTCCACTAGTCCAAGGTAGACCATTGCTTCTGTATATCTTGGCAATGGAATCATTATTAGGCATACTCTTGGAACAAAATGATGACATAGGTACTGAGAGAGCCATCTACTATCTAAGTAGAAAATTAGTAGGATATGAGATCAACTATACGCCAATTGAAAAATCATGCCTTGCAGTTGTCTTCGCTTCCCAGAAGATGAGGCATTATATGTTGAGTCACCAAACAAAGTTGATAGCACATATTGATCCTTTAAAATACCTTCTAAGTAAAGTAGCGCTCACTAGAAAACTTGCAAAGTGGGTAATGATCTTAAGTGAGTTTGACATTGAATATGTAGACAAAAAAGCCATCAAAGGGAAAGTGATTGCATATCAACTAGTAGAGGCAGCTATTTAGGATCATCAACCTATCATTTTCAACTTTCTTGATGAATCTATTATGACACTAGAACCAACAATTGAGGTATGAAAACTATAATTTTATGGGTCATGCATGAACCATGGTGTGGGGGTAGGAATAGTCCTCATCACTCTGAATAATGACGCAATTCCAAAATCATTCAGACTTAACTTCCCATGCACAAACAACATATCAGAATACAAAGAACTGGTCATCAAATTAATGACAATAATTCAATAGAGGATCAAGAACCTTAAAGTCTATGGAGATTCACAGTTGGTCATTAGCCAAGTCAACAATGATTATATGATAAAAGATGAGAAGATAATACCATATAGAGAACAGATGGAAAGGTTGCATACTAAGTTCCAATACATCTTCTTTGAGCAAATACCATGAGCTCAAAGCAAAGCGACAGACACGATGGCTACCATAGCATCACTAATCGATATGCCAGGTAATGAAACATGATTCTAGTTCCTCATGGAGAAACTCATGATGCCATCACATCAAGAACCAATCACAAAATCAGCATGCAATCTTGTTGGTCCTGAAACCCCGTGGTACCATGATGTATATAATTATCCCCAAACTAGTATCTTACCTCCCAACTTGTCTAGAAAGTAGAAAAATTCCCTCATTCACCAAGCCTCTCGGTATACCATCCTCTCAACTAATCTATATAGACAAAGTCTAGACACATTTTTATTACCATGTCTCACTTCCACAAAATCCTAGAGAGCTATGTACGAGGTACATGAAGGAATTTGTGGAACCCACAAAGGTGGAAACTACTTAGCTAAGAAGACCATTCGCATGGGATACTACTAGCCCACCGTAAAGACAGATGCAACAAAATATGTACAAAGGTGTAGGAAATGTTAGATTCATGGAGACCTCATCCATGCACCAGCCCAAGAACTAAACCCTATCACTTCACCACTACCATTTTCTATGTGGGGATTCAACCTAGTGGGAAAGATTACACCCTCTTCTACAAATGGCCACAAATACATCATAGAAGCAACATAGTACTTCACTAAGTGGGTGAAAGCAATTCCCCTCACTTAAATAACTAGAAAGAAGGTATAAATGTTCATACTCAACCATATCATCTGTTGATACGGGATTCCTCAAACAATCCTGACAGATCACGAGATGCCTTTCCAAAATAAAGATGTTGAAGAGCTATGTGAATAGTTCCAAATAAAACAAGGGTTCTCTTCATTCTATTATCCTCAAGGGAATGGCCAAGCTGAAGTGAAAAATAAAACCATTCTAAAAATATTGAAGAAAACAATTAATGAATCAGGGTGAGACTGGCATTTGCAGCTTAGTATATGTATAAGAGGTGATCCTACCCCTTGAAGTGGAAATCCCATCCCTAAGGTTATCATTAAAGAACTTGATTTCAGATGAAGACTACAAAGTAGCAAGGCTTAGTGAATTGGAACTACTAGATGAGAGAAGACAACATGCATTCAATCACTTACAAGGCTATCAAAATTGCCTTAGAAGGAACTATCATAAGAAGGTAAGGTCACAAAAATTATAGGTGGGAGACCTCATCCTCATGGAAAATATAAAGATCCAAGTAGAAAGAGTGAAACCAGGAAAGTTCAAGCCTAATTGGCTAGGACCATATGTCATTGTCATCTCTACCTAGAGTGGGGCATACCAACTAGCAACACCAGAAGGAGACCAGCTCCCCAAATTCATAAACAACATGAAATTCAAGAGGTTCTATGCTTGAGGTCTTAATGGTTAAGGAAACTATCTACATATCCAAAAAATACCAAAAAAATAAAAAAAATACAAAATGTTACCTTGGTGAGAACCTGGAAATCAGGCGCAAAACAAAAAGAAGAAAAAAAGTAAAGAGAAACAAAATGACTCTCTCAGTGAAAACCTAGCAAACATGTGCTATTAAGTAGGTACCTTGGTGAAAACCTAGCAAAAAGACACCAAGTTTTCAAATCCATCTTCACCATCAGTGAGCTCCAAGATCAACAACTTGAGCACACTTCAAATGCAAGACATTACCCAAGATATATCCAGAAGCATAGACCCCTCTGAGCACCAACACTTATCCATGGTTAGTACTAGTCCACCAGACTAGGGGAAATTCTAAATGTCCTAAAAAAACCCTAAAAATTGGAAAACTCATCAAAAATCCTAAAAAAGATCAAAAAACCTGAGAAAATCAATCTTCATAAAAAATAATAAAAAAATTGTAAAATCCCAAGAAAAAAAACTGACTGGGTTATCAAGAGAGCAAAGGGCGTTCAAGCCCAGTCAATCAATGTCATAGCTATGAGCTTTGCAAATCAACATTGGGCCCATATGACATAGCTTTATCAATCTATCAAATCTATCAGCAAGCAAACTGGCAACCAAGCCAATCTATCAATTGTCACAATCATGAGCTTTGCAAATCAGCATTGAGCTCATCTGACACAACTTGACCAGCCACCAAAAATGATCAAAATCAATCAATCAATCATATCAATTGTCTTACACAGTGATGGTTACACTCAAAACTAGACTGGTTAGTCTTATATGAGTCATCTATTACTGAAACTAGACACACTTAAAGAAATCAAGCCAATCAAGCCTATCAAAAGAGTTGAGCCAATCAAGAGAATCCAACAGAATAAAGGAACAATAAAAAATGTTGACTAGGTGAGTCAATCAGCCAGATGTCAGTCTATATTTCATAGTTATTTTCTTACACTACTCCAAGATCCGCCAAGTGAGGAGAGTATCTGTGATGGATCATTACTTATTTTCTTTGATTTCTGTCTATTGAATGTTCACTTTGATTTTAGGGCTATGGTGATTTAGGATAAATGTGGTAGGTGCTGTCACTTATCTGGCAGCCATGCAGTTCCATAATCTAAGCATAACCCTGAGAAAGAATTGGACATTCCTTCTCTATTATCTACTTGTTTATTTACCAATAGAATCATAGCGGTATCTAGATGGACTATGGGTGCATTGGATTTCTATCTTAGTTTTTATGTGCTTTCTTCTTAAAGTCAAGAGTTCACAGTGCTACCCAGATGGACTCTGGGTACACTGGAATTCTATCTTGGTATTTTGGTCTTTCTTTTCAAAATCAAGAGCTCACGGTGCTATCCAGATGGACTCTGGATGCATTGGAGTTCTATCTTGGTTTTCTTTTTGGTTTTGTTCAGATTGTTTAGAGAGAAAAGTGGTATCCAGATGGTAAATATCTGGGTACTTTTGGCTCTCTTTCTTTTCAAACAAGGAACATCACTAAACCCAGATGGTCAATATTTGGGTGCACTAAGTTCTCTTTCTATTCAATCTCTCTACTCCTTCTGATTATCAAGAGGTTGGGACAGTATCTAGATGGTATGTGATCTGAATGCATGGGACACTCTTCAAAATTTACAAAAAAAGATTCAATGATAAAAAAAATTGGAAATGTGGTAGCAACTTGGGTCACCCATCCATCCTATTAATTCATATCTATCAATCATCAACCATCCTTTCTATCAATCCATATCCATCAATCAATCCCAGAGAAATTTTTTTCACTTCCTTCTAACTAACACATGCACTACTCAAATATTTTGTGCATAATAGATTGCATCCATTCCATTTAAGTGCTCCAGAACAACAAAAAAAAAAAAACATAGCAATTGCATACATGGTAAATAAAAAATCACATGCATCCATAAGCATCTCATATAAACATACATTTCATTTCCACCATCCTACATAAACATGTCAATATCATAGGAAAAGAATATCATACATCTAAGAGTCTGCATCATAGAATCACATACATCCATAAACATCTTATATAAATCTAAATATCTGAGTACAATGAATGGTCACAAGTGTAAACACAAGGAGGTAATCAACATATATATCAATAAATATTAGTGTATTGAGATACAATAATGGATATATCCTCAGAGTATATCAAATGAACATCACTACAAAAATGGTACACGATAGAAAAGAGGAAAGGCATCAAATCAACATGTGCTACCCCCACCTATTATGCTCTGCATCCCCATCCCTATATTTTGTGTGCAAAATGTTGGGTCCCCTTTTTTTTTGCTTTCTGATTTTGGCTCTTTCCTTGTCTTCTTTTCTTTGTTTCCTTTGTTTTCCTTCTCTGGGGGTTTTCTTCCCCGTGATGTTGTTTTGTTTTTTTGGTCTCTCATGTCTTCAGGGCTCGGTCCCAGAGTTGGTCATCCTTTGTCGGGAGCCAGATTCTGGACTCTGGGATTCTTCACCGTGATGTCTTCTTTCCTTAAGGTGGCATCATTGCATAAAATCCCCATGCTTGGAGTCCGGAGGTTTGTCTGTCTGGAGTTTGCGAAAGGAAAGGTGACTCACTTTTTACCGCGGGTATAAATAGAAGTTACCTATCATTTTCACATTTATCGCAATTAAACACTTGAGCAATCAGAGCGATTTCAGAGCAATTTGTAGTGATAATCCAGTGAACCATTCCGAGCATTCTTGAGAAATTGTGGGTGGTTTGTGGTGGTGAGTTGTGATCATTTGGTGATTGAAGCTATTGCAGAGGTTTCTTTTCCTTGCCTTTCTTCATTTTCAAGTTGGTGCCTTTCCTCTCACTCGACTTTCCTTCTTTCTGGTTATTTTTTTTTCCTGCTATATCTTTCCTTGTTTGTCTTGCATTTCTTTATGGTTTGTCACCCGTTGGTGGGTCGGCTCTGCCAGAGGGTTGTTCGCCCTCTGTACAGATGTAGTCTAGTCTATAGATGGTGTAGAAAGTTGTAAGTATTCTGTTCATTGTCTGGTTTTTGTGAGTAGCCGCTCTATGATTTTTGTATATATGTAAATTTGTGTATATCTATTATGTATCCTCCCAGTCTTCATGTATATACTCTTTGGATTTTGTGTGTATTTCGTGTATATCCTACCTGGTAGCTGAGCAAGCTCACCGTGCTGTGTCTGTTGCTGGTTTCTAGTTTGTGAGCTCGCTCTATGAAAAATACCGCCTGGTTGAAACTCGGCTCTTGGCCAGTTTCAAATAGGTGGTTTTCTCTCTCTTCCATAAACCAACCTGACTTTGATTTATGTCCCATGCACACATTTAAATTTTTCCAAGTGGCCATCACTTTTCACACATTCAGACAGTTGGCTCCGCCGTCGTCACCATAACTCCCATTTATTGCTTGCCTACGTGGCACCCACGTGGGTTTGACAGCTTGCTTTTGTACACACCTACCAACGGTTACGTCCCTGGGCTCTAGATCTCTTTCCATCACCCATCCCATGTCCCCTTTTTTCTTAAGTATGAAAAAACACCCAGACCCAGATGATTAGTTAAATTTCTAAATTTTCAATATATATCTATGATTTCCAGATGTTTTGAAATGAAACTAACTTTCTCAGGGGAAGAAAACACCACGATGGTAAGATCTCCAGACCCTGAAATATTTATCTATGTGTTCTGACGATTGCATTGCCTGGCAGGTTTTCTGGAGCAGCAAAACTTGCAAACATGTCTGAAGCTTCCACATCTTCCCCACCTAGAAGTCCGGACTTACCCTCCACGGTGGTTACCAGGGTGACAGTTAGATCTAAGTTGGAAAAGGCCCTGGAGAAATTGCCCTTGAGCCTAAAATATATAAAAGATGAAGTCAGTGTGGGCTCAAAGATTGAGTCCAAGGTCTATTTTATCATTGACACTAGCGTCAGAAGATGGCTAGAAATTCAGGCCTTGGTGAAGATTATGTACATTCAGAGGTAGGCCAGAGATCCATTGGCCATTCAAATTGAGAACTTTGGGATCCTCAAGGTAGCTTGTTTCCTGTGCTCTGTATAGACACCATAGCTCATTCTCACTCTTGTGGCACACTACGAAACAACTGTCCAGGCTGTTATGCTCGTAGCCCCAAAGCCAATAGGATACCCTACTCCCATGGTGTCCCTCGATCCTGATACCTTCTAGAGGGGCTTGGTGATCCCCCAATTTGTCAAACCAGCCGTAGTCACCTGGTCATATTCCTTGGCCCAATTCACTCAGTTGGAGGAAGCAGCCCATATATACATGAACAACCATTAGCTAAAGACCCCGAAGAGGGATCCCAAGAGGATGAAGCTAGAAATCCCCAGGGTCAAAATCAAAGAAAGCATCCAAATGGGGATGATAGACTTATGCTAGGTCTTCAGACAACAACATGCCCAAGAATTCTCCCGGTGGATGTACTACTTTTTGCTAGGTATCTACATGGGCAAGGAGTATTTTGACTGGGCTGCCATAATCTCCAACCATGTGGACTCCCAGTTCCTTCAACTGGCAAAGAAGAAGAAGTTTTATATGAATTCTTATGTTCTTTGGGCCCTGGTACAACAATGGTCCCACACCAATGGGTTACTTATAGAGGGCGTGCTCAGGATTGGCCCGGGATAGAAGGCCCCTTGGGACCATTTCCCACAGATTCAATGGGAGGCCAGCTTCCCAAGTTTTTGCTGGGTAAATGATGCTTTCATTTATTACCACCTTCTTACACCCACCTGAGATGCAAGATACCGCCTATCTACAGAGGCAATGAATTTGGTCCAGAGCTATGGACATTTACTATATACAGTTTCAACAGCATGCTTACATTAGGGTGACTGGCTTCTCCGGAAAACCCTACTTGTTGCCCAAACACTATGGGGACAAGATAATTCTCTTGGAATATTGCAGGCAGATAATGGAGTTGCATGCACTCTTTTCCTTGAAGAAGGTAACCAATATTCCATTCCCAATCACTTGTGGGAACTATTCATGCAGTCTGGCTGCCGCAAAAGAAGCAGATAATGAGCTTAAATGGTACAACCTAGAAGAATTTTACTTAGCACAAAAATAGTTTGATCCACATGGAAAGATTGCAATGGTACTTCCCCGAGCATCAGAGCCCCATCAATATCACATGGAGGACTTCTGGGAAGACTACCAAGATGATGTGAAATTCTGGGGGTAGCATTATGTCAGAATGACTTTGGGAATGATGGAAAGATTGAAGCTCTGGAGATTCCCAGAAGACTTCTTAGACATTGGCTCCGTGGAGGATCCCCAGTATAGAGAAAAGGGGATTGATAAATTGGCCCTTCCACCAGTGAATTGGGATGCCCAGGAAGGGCCCACAATTGAAGAGCTCACTCGTAATATAGTTGAATGCAGCCACCTCTACTTCAAGAAGGTGTGCCCCAGGAGTGTCCGCCAAGTGGCCCAGCCGATACCAAAGTTGACTCCGGGTGCCGGGACTTCTTCGTAGGGAGTAGATAAAGGAAAAAGAATAGAAACAACCCCAACCTTGCAAGAAGTCCCCATGAAAGAACAAATAAGGCAATCAATGGTAGCCTCCCAACAAATGCAGGAGAATCTAATCACATGGATGGCTACTCTGGTGTTTATGGCCAGACCAATTCATCCTCCCTCTTCCCCTTCACTAGTAGCCTTGATGATTAAGGTAACAAGGGTGGACCTGTTAGAGAAAGCAACAATAAGGGATGTGGGGCCTCCCTTAGTTACCTGGAGGAAGAAGAGGCTTATCTAGAAGCCTAAGGAAGAGCCAGAGCTGGGGATGCCCCAGACCCCACAAGTTGAGATCCTTTCTTCTGACTCCCCAGAGCCAGAAAGGGAACCAAAGCCTGCCGATGTCCTAGAAAACCCTCCTCCGTAGGATGAGTTCAATGAAATTTTTGCAACCGACGAGTTCGGTAATCTAGAGGGGGACATTGAGAAAACAGAGGCTAAAGTCCCAGCACAAGAGGAAGCTGAGGAACAAAAACCTACTTAGGAGTAGGAGGAACAGATGGACGAAGAGGAGGAGATAGATCAAGAAATCACCTCTGAGGTCTTGGAGATACAAGATACGGGGGTGGACCAGCAGGAGCAGAATGAACAAATGACATCTGCTAAGGGAACCAGACCTACGAGAGAAACCGTAACCTCAGAAGTCATGTTCCAAGTGCCACTCACCGGAGCAAACTTTGGGCAAGTAATAACCACAACCCAAATGTTAAATCTTTGCTCGGTACCTCCCCCATTGCCAAAGGATATAACAATAGAAGAAGAAATCCCAGTGACAGAGGTCGAAGAACAAAGAGAACAACAAGAGGAGGATGTTAGAGTAATAGTCTATCGGGGTTACTAATTTAAATCATTGTGATCTAATTAGTAACTTCCCTATTCACTCTAGTTTACTTTAGCTAACCTTAGGCAGTTTCTATTTCTTGTAGTTTCCCTCTTAGGGTTTCTGTATTCCTTTATAAGGAATCACCTCTTTGTATTTCGTAAGGAGATAGTTTTTTAAATCATTATTGTTGAATATAGAAATCATTTCTGTCAACATGGTTTTCCTGTCTCTGGCCTATCGGCCGCCATAACTTTCTGGATCCTTCTCTCTTCTGTCTGCTTCTTCTTCTTTGTAACATCTTTGCATGTAGGTGTTCTTGGGTAGATTGATGTTCATCAATCCTAACATGGTATCAGAGCCATCTTGCTGTCGGCTGTTCGAGTTTTTGTGAAGCGTTCGAGGGTTTGGAGGTGTCTCAGCTTTTTCTGGCTCCTTTTAGTGGTTCTGGTGGGTCTCTATTTTTGGAGGCATTTTGGGCCCAAACAGACACCACCATTGCGTCTAGAAGGCCCAAAAACCCTAGAATCCATATAAGGTTCGTCTGATTTGGACACCGGGGCCTCTGGGGAATTTTTTTGGCCTCCCACAGGCCGTACAGACACGAATTTCGAGGTTAAAATAAAAAAAAATTTAAAAAACACTTTAAAATAGTGCTGCCTTTGTTTTTAAAAAGGCGCCACTGGGGGGCCACCACCATCCCACCAGGGCTCGGCCACCACCGGTGGCAAACCTTTGGGTTTTACAGCCTGCGCCGCTCCTCTGCAAGCACTGCCGAAGGGCCCTCCTCTCTGCGTGCCGCCTAAGCGGCTCCCCCGCCGCCCTGCACCGCGGCCCGCGCTGCCCCGTGAACCCGCCACTCTGCAACAGGTCTACACCGTGGGCCCCACGCCGCTCGTCTGTCAGTGCGGCCCGAGCGCCGCTCCGCCCGCCCACAGCGCCACTCCGCCTGCAGTGGCGGCATTTTACTTAGCCCCGCGGGCTTATGGCTGTTAGCACCTAGTCCTATGGTGACCGTGGGCTCGGGTTAAGCCCCCGACGCGTGCCATGCGCCCGGGGGCCCAAATTGTTTAGCCCCTGGGGGCCATTTGTAAGCCTTTTAGGGCATTTTGGGGGTCCCTGGGCTTTTTTCGCTCTATAGGGAGCATACGGGGGTATTTTTCTGACTTCCATATACCGTCGGAAAGCTCTTTCCAAGAACTTTCCGATGGTGGAGGTTAGAGGTTTTGGTTCCACCATTTCAATAGCGATTTTTTCTGTTGAAGTCCAATGTTTTGTTTTTCCTTCTAGGAGTCATATCTGGCTCATCCGAACTCCTTTTTTGGCGAACAAGATATCGTTGGAAAGATGATTCTGTGTACTATTCAGTGGCAGAGGTATTTCTTCTAGATTTTTCTCTGGGTTTTCACTCATCTGAGTCTTGCAGCTTATGCCCTCTGGTGGTGTGCTTGGTTATACAGGTCCGGGGATCTCTTCCTCTGAGTTCATAGTTCACTCTTCTTTCTGACTTCTGAGCTTGCATGCTCTTTCTGATGTATCTTTATTCTGTAAATGCACTGAGATAAAGTTCCTTCTTCTGCTTTTTTGGGATCTTGCACACCTGGTTCAGTTTTTGTACCCACACTGTGTTATAAAGTGCCATGGGGGGAATATGATGCATTTGCCGCTATAGGCGCATCCACTCTTGTCAAGTGAGTGTACCTTCCATGACATTAGCCCATGTAGTATGTGTCTATGACACCGCCCTTTATCCTGTGTGTGTACTTCTGTTGCACTGTTGGTGTTCCTGATTCTTCTTCTGCAGCTATTTCTGGTACTGCATTTCAGTGTTCCTATCACCTCTCCCAGTTCAGCATTATGGGGGGGTTCACCTATTGGTTCTATTACTTCCTAGTTTGATTGATCAGCTCTTCAGACACTTTTCTTCTCTACTTGATCATGCACTTCAGTGGGGGTTCTAGCAGTATCTTCTGACAGAGTTTTCAAACATGCTTCGGAGGTGCTTCTAGCTCTATTCTTGTTCCTTTCTCTGGGACATCTTTTGCTTTATGTTTTGGGTACCTGATCAGGCCTAGTTGTCGGGACCCATCTTTCCTACTTTCTGCAGTAGTTTCCTAGGTTTGGCTTCTCCGTAAGCTTATCTTAAGGGGGGGTGTTAGAGTAATAGTCTATCGGGGTTACTAATTTAAATCATTATGATATAATTAGTAACTTCCCTATTCACTCTAGTTTGCTTTAGCTAACCTTAGGAAGTTTCTATTTCTTGTAGTTTCCCTCTTAGGGTTTCTATATTCCTTTATAAGGAATCAACTCTTTGTATTTCGTAAGGAGATAGTTTTGTAAATCATTATTGTTGAATATAGAAATCATTTCTGTCAACATGGTTTTCCTGTCTCTGGCCTATCAGCCGCCATAGCTTTCTGGATCCTTCTCTCTTCTATCTGCTTCTTCTTCTTTGTAACAACTTTGCATGCAGGTGTTCTTGGGTAGATTGATGTTCATCAATCCTAACAGAGGAAACCCCTAGGACAACCAATGAGGGTCCATATGAAGCTAAAGATACAAAGGACAAGATAGAGGAAATAAATTTTGCCAGGGGAAATATTCTTGACGAAGCCCAAGATAAAGAGGAAGGGCCTGACGAGAGTCACACCACTAAGGAGGAACAACAACAAGACACTAGGGAAGAACTAAAAGAATAGACTTTGGTAAATAAGCCACCCCTGCCGCCTCAGTGGTTGGTTGAAAGTAAGAGAAGAAAAGATTTGTCCACCCCTAGAGCTCACCTCTCCCTAGCTGAAATGATGGCTCAGGTCCAGGGCCCACTAAAGGCCAAGAAATCCCAGATGGTTCATACTCTTCAAACCAGGCTGACTGGAGAAATAGTTTCCATTGTTGCAACACCTCCCCTAGAAGCTGATGAGGCAACCACCAAGGCTAGAGATTATGATATCCCAGAGATATCACTGGGAAAAAGAGGAAAACAAGGTGAAGTGAACCTGTTAACAGAGGCGACAAGAGCTGTGGAGGCCCGATATGAAAAGGAGGCCCAAAGGCTCAAAGCAGAAAAGGAAAAGACAACAAACCTTATGGGATTGCTTACTGAACTAGCTTGGCCTATTAGTGTTATTCCTCCGAAGGCCTCCACATCTGATGCGCCATTACCACAGAGCAACATAGACTCCCTAAAAGTGATGAAGAAGAAAGCCCAAGCGGTCGATGAGTGGGTCGCTCTACAGGTAGGAAACACCCATCGCTTCCTGATATCCACCCTCTGAGATATTTATGCGGCCCAACATGTTCTACACCAGGAAAAAACTATCATTAACATATGGGAGGGTGATATGGAAAAATATGAGGCATGGAAGGTAGAACTAGAAGAACTCCTTAGCCTTGGGGAAGAAATGGTCTCTGAGTCTGGGATTCTAGGGGAAGAATCATTTGATTTTGTGAGGACCTAGCACTCCAGACTTGACCTCACATTGGAGGTGCTCAAGCAACTAGTAGGGGTTCTGCATGATAAGATCAACGCGGTCCAGTATTCTTCAAATATGTATAAGGCTTTTATCACAAAGGTCTTCGGAGATGACCCATTCAACATTGACACATGCACTCTAGAGGAATACATTTTGGGTAAGTTCAATGAATTAATGGATTCCAAATATCAATCCCTGGATGGAGTGGACGGGACTCAAATGGAAAGATTATCTTGTATGATCCTTAGTGGCCATGATGGGGCAAAAATGGTTGATGAATTCAAGACTAATGTTTCAGAGCTAGGAGAATAGATTGAGGTGGCTAAGTACCGGTGGTCCGGCCTCAAAGAGATTGATGAGGATGGAATCTCCCACCTCCTCCAAACCTTCAATGACAACAAGCAACCATAAAGTTTCTCTAGGGGCCAGAGAAAAACCCAAACATTTTGTATTCTTTATTCTTTTAGAACGTAGGTTCCTGGATCCTAAATTTTGTATTCTTTCAAAGTGATCCGTGTTCCGGTCCCTGAGGCTGACTGGTCACTTTCAAAAGTGGTTAGTAAAGATTTTCAAAGGGTAGTTGGATACATCGAGGAATGTCAGATCAACAGTTGGTTTTCTGACAGATGGTCTTCTCAAGGCACCACTTTGGATATACACCTAGCATATTGGAGTCAGGGCGCTGCATTTCCCATTTATGAAGCATGTAGCCTTGATCCTCAGGGGATCAGATTTCTTCCTTCTCTTTCTCATCTCTCTTCTTGAGGCTGATTCTTCTACTCCACATTGTCTCATTCTACTGAAATGTCAGGCCTATTCCATCTCAAGGTCTTTTGTAGGGTGGCGCAGGTAGTACCAGCCCCTGGATAATATATTCTATTGCATAGTGTAATGTAAAATAGGGTTAGGGTTAGGGTTAGATGAAAATGTGTATAAATAGTAAGTCTAGCCCTTTTCCAAGGGTCAGCAAAATTGATGATTTTGCATTCCACAGTAATAGAGAAGGAGTATTTTCATTTCAGTTGCAGATCTCAATGCTCCCTAGTCTTTAAACTTTTGGTAGTTAGATGCTCCCTTGGAGCTGCCAATGTACAATGCACCAGTGCTTGCTGGAAGAAATCTTAATGAAGAAGGGAGAGTTCTTGCAATGATGTTGTTGGCATTCAATCTTCTGAGTTAATGGTATTTTATGTTTATGTTCTTCATGTCTTCTGCTCGGATACTTTAAGTAGCTTAACAACCTCTTTTCCCTTGCTATTGATGAAATATGAACTGATAGTTGCGCATTTCTTTGGTATTTAGTGTAGTATATCAAAGCATTATTGATGTATTGAATGTTTAAACATAACTATAAGTAGATGAAACACTTCTAACCCTGTAGGATCTTTTTCAGTTTATTTGCTAAGTGTATATTGCTTGGAGAAACCTCACCTTCCTGAATCCCCGGAGAGAATGAGTTAAAGAAACCAGCTATCCCCCTCAAAAATAGTCACATCTCCCAACCGAGCCCCACACCGTCAAGACCTAACACCCAGTGCTTGGAGGCTTGAGGAATCTCATTTCCCCAAACAACCTTTGCAGGCAAAGTTGGTCGGTACCCCCGGTACCCAGTGACAACTTATGACTATTGGTGGACCCAGTCATGAAAGCCCCGTCAATAGAAACGGGTGCTAGAAGGAGGGCATGAGCTCATCCCCTTCTTGAGATTCTTATTTTACACCTCTCGAGGGTTCCCCAAGCTATAGTTTTAGGAGTCAAGCCTTCAGTGGGATTGGGTCTTTCTCCCCAGCAAAATTTAAGAGAATCCTTAGGTCAGCCCCAAACCCCGGAAGGTTTGTCAAACTCAAGCCTCCTTCTCAAAAGAAATAGACCCCAAAAACCACACCAGCCACTATTGTCTGGGGATCTAGTACACTTCAAAATATCCAAACTTCTATGACGATCCTGGGAACCATTGCTCAAACTTCTCAAAATTGAGTTCCCCCAATGGTTGCATATTTCGGTAACACTAGGTCCCCAATGGGAACTTTTTTGGGTGTAATCAATGACTTACCCTCACACCCGGAGAATATTTTCCCATGATATGAGAACTTAGGCTCACGAACCATGAAAGAACACTTATAAGCATACAAAGATTCCATGAACCGACACCAGATCCAACATGAAGATGTTGTGACCCGTATGTTTCCCCTGTCCCTAGGGCAGGGTGAGCTGAACTGGTACCTAAACCTTCCTGCCAACTCCATCAACAGTTGGCAAGACATGGAGGATGCCTTCTTGGCTGCCTTTTATGTACATGTGGAGCTAGCTTGGTTCCATAGCCAGTTCATCTCCATTATAAAGGAACCCAATGAACCTCTTGCAACATTCAACCATCGGTTCTAGCGTGCCTTGAAGCGGTGCATGAGCCCTTTCATTCCATCCCCGGAAGTAACCATATAGACTTATCTTAACGTGATGGACCCCTTCATTGCCACTCTCCTTTGGAGAAAAACTGCCACGGGCGACCAAGATACTTTGGCGAAGGTTTACAACCTAGCCTTAGAATTATCCTGCGGCCTCAACAAATCTCTAGATGGGATTGGGCAGAGTATGCCTTTCAACATGATCCCCGGTGGAATTGCGTATGCCAAGGGTTATAACCCTAATCTGGCAATAGGTTCCCCCACGATGGCAATGAATTCCTTCCATCACCAATAGACCAGCAGGTGCGGTATGTTTACCCATCACAAACTTAGTCAATACCAGGTCTGGAAGTCTTCCCTTGGAATCAGCCATAGTAGGTACAATAACCTCAGACACAACCACTTGGAGTGACCTTCTTTCAGTCATCTACAACTGGTGGATTTCCACCCTCAACTCTGGTGAATACTACTGCCTTCCCAGGAAACCAACAAAAATAACCGTCACATTGTGACGTAAACACTCAGTTGACCGCCGAGGTTGAATCCCTTCGATGAATGTTGTCTACCTTGACTGTGGACATGGGTCAACTGAAAGCGGGGTCCTATGCACCCCGAAATTCTAATTCCCAGAGAGGGAATATCTTCTCCATCCAAAAAAATAACAATGTCGGGGGGAGAAACTTCAACAATGGGCCTCGGCCCAATCAACAACAATGGAACAATAACGCGAACACCAGAGGCCCAGATCTAAACCAAAATGCCAATCAAAATAGTGCGGGACCATCACATTTCACACCAGTCATGGACTTCTAGCCCATGACCAATTGGTGTAGATTTCATGATAGTGGCTCCCACAATGAGGTAAACTATACCACGCTGGAGAAGGTCATCATGATCTCCCAGCTGGACAGACAAAAATTGCATGATACTACTCCCCCAGAGCCTCTTGTGCAAGAGTAAACTCACAGTGCCTTTACCTATGAGACCATCTTCTTTGGAACTTGCGGGGAAGATGAAGATGAATCCAAATTGCAAGGATTATTTGATGAATCTATCCCGCCCTTCGAGGCCAATGCCTTCACCAACCTACAAATTCCATACAACACTTGGAGTTAGGCTAGTAAAGGACCGGCTTACATGCCTACACCCCCTACCAAGGATAATCCTCCCCGGGATAACGCAGTTGATCCACCGACCCCTCTAAAAGGTTCTAGCTTTAACCAAGTGAAAGACCTGGCTGAGGGAAGTCACCAATTCCCAGGGGGAAGATTTGACATTACAAAGGTGTCAGAGCAGACCACCACCTCCAAGAGCTTGATGGAGGTTTTTCTAAATTGTCCCGAGCAGAAGAAGTCTCTTCTAAAGCTCTTGGGAAACCCAAAATTTGTCAGTTTCTCACCCAAGACTATCTCTTTTGAGGACACCAACGCGGCTGTCTTCCGGGGAAACAATGAGGATCCTCCCTTCCTACTAGGCCTGGATACACAAGGAAAAAATGTACACAACTACCTAGTAGACTCTGAAGCTTTAGGCAACATCATGCCCCTTTCCATATGCTAGAAGCTTGGATTCCACCCCACCCCATCTAATGGCGCAGTGATCCAATTGGACAAGACTACTGTGAAAATGGTGGGGGAATTGAAGAACGTCTGGATATAGCTCATCTAGGACCCCAGGATAGCCAGCATAATCGATGTCTAAGTGGTGGACATCCCAGATACTTATGGGATGTTATTAAGTCAAAATTGGTCTAAGTCCTTGAACGGATACTTCTCGACCGACTTCTCCCACTTATGGATCCCCTAGGAAGGGGAATCAAACAAGATCTGGGTTGAAAGTGAGCCCCAGATGAAGTAGGTCCTTGCCAAGGTTGGGAGGGTTAGTGAGGTCTTCTTATCTAAGACTTCCCCTGGGGTGTATCGACCCTTTGAAATCTTAACATACAATTTCACCCCCAGGGAGGATCCCATAGTTCTACAGAGAACCCAGGACCTAGAAGAAAATTTGAAGGTTGAAGTCGAATCTCAAGGTGCTGCAGCAACCCCCACTACACTCTTGTCCAGTACTTGGTGCCAAGCACACTCTTAAAAATATTTAGAACTAGGGTGTGGACTCTGCCTTTCCATCGCTACCTGGCACATCGATGCCTTCTAGAATAGAGAGTGCATAACTGATTCCCCAGGACCCAGTGTTCCTATTGGATGCACTCCTTTGGTGCCATCTCCTTGGGAATCCCAAATTCAAACTCCTCCGGAGGGAAAATTCACCCATGCTCCAACAGTTTGGGAGGAAGCTCCTCCTAAGTCTCCCAGAAGTAATCCAAAGGCTACTCCCTCTCCCTAGCTCCATAACACAAGTAATGATTTGTGGACCCTCAAGTTTGATGGGTCCCGATCCAAACAAGGCTACGGGGCCAGGGTAGAATTAATCAACTCGCGAGGGAAATCCTTCCTCGCATCCTACAGACTACATTTCAACTGCACTAATAATGTTATAGAGTACGAGGCTCTGGTCCTTGGACTCTTATTTACGTTAAGGAAAGGGATCACCCACCTTTGGGCCCTAGGTGATTTGAAGTTGGTTTTCAAATAGGGCTGGAGTCAGTATACATGTCACGAAAATAGATTGGCCGCATACTGCAATTGAGCTTGGAGCCTTATTGAAGATTTTGATGCCTTTGGCATTGGTCTTATTCCCTGGCGATAGAATTATGTCCCGGATGCCCTTGCTATTTCTGCCAGCACACTAGAGCCCATGGCTAGCTTGTGACTCTGGAGATTTTTAGTTGAGATGGTCCCCACCCCGTCCATTCCAGATAATGTCACCCAATTTAAGGTTTTTGAGGATGATTAGCATATCCTAGCCTTCATGGCTAATGTTGGTGTCTTTGAGGATTAGATAGTGGAGGAATGAGACCACAATGATACTGGACAAGGCGACGAAGATGATGGGATCATGGATCTACCTACTAACACCATCCTGAAGGGGATGGTTGCGCTTGAACAAATCTTTGACTCAGACCCTCGGGGCCAAGAAAAGATGTCATCTTCCTTTGAGGGAGGAAAGTTTGAAAAAGTAAACATCGGCCAGGTCGGTGAAGAAAAGATGATACACATTGGAAACTCCTACTCCCCTAAGGAGAAGGAGAAGATTCTCACGGTTCTTCAAGAATACATAGATGTAATTACATGGGGATATGATGATTTGAAAACATATGACACATCCATTATGACTCATACTATTCCCCTGAAATCTAATGCTAAGCCTTTTCGGAAAAAGAAATGACCGGTCAACCCATTGATCAAGCCTCTAATTCATTAAGAGGTGGAAAAATTGCTGTCAGCCCAGATCATCTTTCCAATCCAGCACACTACATGGGTTGCCAATCTGGTCTGTGTCAAAAATAAGAGTGGTGAAATTTAACTTTGTGTGGATTTATGAAACTTGAATAGGGCCTCCAAGAAGGATAATCACCCTCTCCCCTCATTGGATGAGGTGTTGCAGATAGTAAATGGATCCCAAATGATGTTGTTCTTGGATGGGTACTCCAGGTATAACCAAGTCATGGTTAAATATGAAGACGGAGAGAAAATAGCATTCACCACCAAGTGGGGAACGTTTGCATACAGAAGGATGACCTTTGGTTTGATTTACGTAGGGGCCATATTTCAAAAGGCCATAGACATTACATTTGAGGGCCTTGTGAATCAGTTTATAATCATCTACATGAATGACTTGACCATCTATTCCCAGGAAACGCGTGACCATTCTGCCGATCTCACTCAGATCTACGAGAGGTGTCGTCAGTATGGAATCTCCCTCAACCCCAAGAAGTGCATATTCAGGGTCACTGAAGGGAAGTTGCTCAGGCATATTTTCTCTGAGAAGGGAATATCCATTGACCCTGAGAGATTTGAAGCACTGCTAAATTTACAAATGCCCTGCAACAAGAAAGAGATGCAATCTTTCTTCAGAAAGATCAATTTTTTCCTGCGGTTCATCATTGGATTCGCCAAGATAGTCAAACCACTCAATGAAATGATGAAAAAAGATACCAAGGTTGAGTGGAGTCCTAAAGAAAAGCGGGCATTCACCTATATCAAACAGACAATAATGGAAGCACCTATCCTGGCTAGTCTAGACTACTCCCTTCCATTCTATATTTACTCCTTTGCTTCGTCACATTCTACCACGGCAGTGTTGACTCAAAAAGTTGAAGGGGAAGAATGACCAATACCTTTCATGAGCTCCCTCTTTAAGAATGACAAATTATGGTATTCATCATTGGAAAAGTAGGCCTTTGCTCTTGTTCACACCGTGAATAAATTCTGGCATTATATTCTTCGAAGCAAGGTGCATGCTATCATCCCGGACCAAGCCGTGAAGTCTCTACTGATGCAGAGCAAGTTGGGGGAAAGATGGGGGAAATGGATGGCCATCCTCTAGGAATATGACTTGGAAATGCAGCCTATGAAGATAGTCTGAGGCCAGGGACTAAGTCAAGTGATGGCAAAAGATACTCCCCACATAGAATGTCAGACTTACACGGTGGAGTCTATCACTCGAGACCTATGGTATACTAATCTGGTATACTTGCTACTAAATAAAAAATGCCTAGAGGGATTACCTCCCAATAAATGTTGTGCCTTGCAGATGAAAATTTCTCACTTTATGATCAAAAACTTCGCGCTTTACCGTAGGAACTACGAGGGAGTGTACCTTCGGTGCATTGACAGAGACCAAGCTATGAAGATGATTGATGAATTCTATAGGTAGTTTGGGATCGAGCATGGTTCAGCTGATGCCATCACCCATCAGATCCTCTAGGCTGGATACTATTGGCCCTGTATATTTAAAGACATTTACACTCATGTTCAGAGGTGCCACACTTGCCAAAGAGCGGCGCATCGTGAGCGTAACCCGACTATGCCTTTACAACCAATCTTTGAGGCTAGGCCCTTCACCCAATGGGAATTTGACTTCATCTAGGAAATCAACCCCAACTCATCTGCCAACCATTGGTACATCCTAACTGCCACTAATTACTACACCCGGTGGTCGGAAGCTATACCTTGCAAGAATAACACGACAGACGTGGTTATCAAATTCCTAGAAGAAAACATCGTCACAAGGTTTGGAATGGCCTTTGCTTTGGTATGTGACAATGGTCTAGAATTTTTTTTGATGCAATTTCTTGAATGGACCTACAATCGGAAGATCACTCTGAAGTTCTCCAGCAACTACTACCCCCAAGGGAATGGTGTTGCTAAATCCACGAATAAAAACCTACTTGAAGTGATCAAACACCTGCTAGAATGAAACCCCTGGGATTGGCACCAAAAGTTGAAATTTTCCCTATGGGAAGATCACATCCAAATCAAGGCCACCCTGGGAACATCCCCATTCCATCTAGTTTATGGCCAGAGCCCAGTGTTCACAATCAACTTACAGATCTCAGTTTCGCTGTTTATGCAAGAATTCAGCAACTGGGATAACATCATGGAGGTTTGGCTCCTAAATCTGGTTCAAATGGAAGAAAAGTGAGATGCAACCCTTGAATATTTCATGTGTCATCAAACAATGGAAAAATGATGGTTTGACCGTAGAGCCTAATACAAGGATTTTCAGATTTCAGACTTGGTCCTATTGTGGGACAAGGCCCGAAAAAAGAAAGGCAAGCACACTAAGTTCTAATGGCTCTGGCTTGGGCCATACCTAATCTCAGAGATCTATGGGGTAAATACCTACCACCTTAACACCATGACTAGAGAACCTGTCCCATTTCCCGTCAATGGAAAGTTTCTCAAATATTATTTTGAATAAGGTAAGTTTTCCCAAAATTGTATTTTTATGTAAAGTCCTTCGCTTGTAAATATTTCTTTCTTGGTGCCTTGTTGGGAGGTACCTTGCCTTATAAATAGCCTTGTTGGCTATCCTCCGGGGTAGTCCTTTTCTTGGTGGTTTTCATTTTTTGTTTCTTTTTTTCTTTTCAGGTTCTAGCATTTTGTTCTCTCTTGTGAGGATTGGAATGCTTCACATAAACTCTGGTCTCCGGGATGATGTCTGTAGCATAGTGAACTTAAGAATCTATCTTTAGCATGATGGAATCGGTCTGGTCTCGAGAGCTATTTTATAGGTTTGGTGGTGCATTTTGAGAAATCTTCATCAAGTTTATTTCTGGAAGTCTGGCAATCAGTGAAATAAAAATAAGGAACAAGTAATCAGACACATTGAGGGTAGATCGGTTGTACTAGTTGGTTGACCCAAGTCTGAACTTTTAAAAGATTCTTTCTGGATCTGGAGTTTTTATCTCCCATTAAACATATAAGAATAGGTGGAAGGGTGAAAGAATTACTGCCATTAAAATTAGCTAAGCTTAAGCTTAATGGTGAAAGAAGTACCGCCCTCCCACCCAGAAACAAACAAAGTAACAAGAAAAGGGAAACGGGACAAAACTCTGGTCTCTTGGAGAAATGAACAAATCTAATGAATTTATGGTTTGATGTAATTAGTGCCTCTTCTCTACTCCTCCCAAAGGTCATCAACTTGATTTCCTTCCAAAGTACACACTCCACCACTGATGAAAAGATCATGGACTAGATCTCGTGTGGCCAAATTTTATCAGACGTATCACTCTTTGCATGTAAGATACTTCGAGTAGCGACTTGTTCTAGTTTTGCTAACAAGAGATTATGTAGTTCTCAAATGCACTAAGGCATTTGTCCTAGATAGTCACCATTTTTTATGCTCTGCATCCCCGTCCCTACATTTTGTGTGCAAAATGTTGGGTCCCCTTTTGTTTTGCTTTCTGCTTTTGGCTCTTGCCTTGTCTTCTTTTCTTTGTTTCCTTTGTTTTCCTTCTCTAGAGGTTTTCTTCCCTGTGGTGTTGTTTTCAAAGCGATTTCAAAGCGATTTGCAGCGATTTAGCGATAATCCAGTGCTAACCATTCCAAGCATTCCTGAGCAATTGTTGGTGGTTTGTGGTGGCGAGTTGTGATCATTTGGTGGTTGAAGATATTGCAGAGCTTTTTCTAAGGTTTCCTTTCCTTGCCTTTCTTCATTTTTAGGTTGGTGCCTTTCCTCCTGCTCAGCTTTCCTTCTTTCTAGTTTTGTTTGTTTTTGTCCCACTCTGGCTTTCCTTGTTTGTCTTGCATTTCTTTCTGGTTTGCCACCCATTGGTGGGTCGGCTCTACCAGAGGGTTGTCCGCCCGCTGTGCAGATGTAGTCTAGTCTATAGATGGTGTAGAAAGTTGTAAGTATTCTGTACATTGTCTAGTTTTTGTGAGTAGCCACTCTGTGATTTCTGTATATATGTAAATTTGTGTATATCTATTATGTATCCTCCCAGTCTATGTGTATATACTCTTTGGATTTAGTGTGTATTCCATGTGTATCCTACTTGTTAGCTGAGCAATCTCACCGTGCTACGTCTATTGCTGATTTCTAGTCTGTGAGCTCGCTCAGTGAAAAATACCGCCTGGTTGAAACTCGACTCTCAGCTAGTTTCAAATAGGTGGTTTTCTCTCTCCTCTATAAACTAGCCTGACTTTCATTTATGTCCCATGTGCACATTTAAATTTTTCCATGTGGCCATCACTTTTCACGCATTTAGAGAGTTGGCTCCACCGTCATCACCATAACTCCCATTTATTGCTCGCCTACATGGTGCCCACATGGGTCTGACGGCTCACTTTTTGTACACACCTGCCAATGGTTACTTCCTCAGGCTCCAGGTCTCTTGCCATCACCCATCCCGTGTCCTCTTTTTGGTTAAGTATGAAAAAACCCTAGACCTGGATGATTAGTTAAATTTCTAAATTTGTAATATATATCTATGCTTTCCGGATGTTTTTGAATGAAACTAACTTTCTCAGGGGAAGTAAGCACTACGATGGTAAGATCTTCAGACCATAAAATATTTATCTATGCATTCTGATGGTTGCCTTACCTAGTAGGTTTTCTAGAGTAGAAAAACTTGCAAACATGTTTGAAGCTTCCACATCTTCCCCACCCAAAAGTCTGGACTTACCCTCCATGGCGGTTACGAGGGTGGCAGTTAGATCTAAGTTGGAAAAGGCCCTGGAGAAATTTCCCTTGAGCCTGAAATATGTAAAAGATGGAGTCATCGTGGGCTCAAAGATCGAGTCTAAGGTCCATTTTATCACCGACACCAACATCAGAACATGGCCAGAAATGCAAGCCTTGGTGAAGATTATGTACATTAAGAGGCATGCCAGATATCCATTGGCCATTCAAATCAGGAACTCCGAGATCCTCAAGGCAACTTGTTTCCCATGCTTTGTGTAGACACTAGAGCTCATTCTCACTCTTGTCGTGCACTACAACACATCTATCCAGACTGTTATGCTCGTAGCCCCGGAGCCAATAGGGTACCCTACTCCCATGGTGTCCCTCGATCCTGATACCTTCTAGAGGGGCTTGGGGATCCCCCAATTTGACAAATCAGCCGTAGTCACCCGGTCATATGCCTTCACCCAATTCACTCAGTTGAAGGAAGGACTCATATATACATGAAAAACCATTGGCTAAAGACCCTAAAGAGGGATATCAAGAGGATGAAGCTAGAAATCCCCAAGGCCGAATTCAAAGAAAGCATCCAAATGGGGTTGATAGCCTTATGTCGGGTCTTTGGACAATAGCATGCCTGAGAATTCTCTGAGTGGATGTACTAATTTTTGCTAGGTATTAGCATGGACAAGGAGTATTTCGACTGGGCTACCATAATCTCCAACCATGTGGACTCCCAGTTCCTTTAATTGGCCAAGAAGAAGAAGTTTTATATGACTTCTTATGTTCTTTGGGCCCTAGCACAACAATGGCCCAACACCAATGGGTTACTTATAAAGGGAATGCTCGGGATCGGCTCGGGATAGAAGGCCCCTTGGGACCATTTCTCACAAATTCAATGGGAGGACAACTTCCCAAGTTTATGCTAGGTAAATGATGCTTTTGTTTATTACCACCTGCTTACACCCACCCGGGACGCAGGATACTGCCTATCTACAGAGGTGATGAATTTGGTCTGGAGCTATGGACATTACTACATATAGTTTCAACAACACACTTACATTAGGGTGATTGGATTCTCTGGAAAACCCTACTTGTTGCCCAAACATTGCGGGGACAAGATAATTCTCCTGGAATATTGCAGGCAGATAATAGAGCTGCATGCACTCTTTGCCTTGAAGAAGGTAACCAATATTCCATTCCCAATCACTTGTGGGAACTATTCATGCAGTCTAGCTGCCGCAAAAGAAGCGGATAATGAGCTTAAATGTTACAACCTAGCAGAATTTTACTTAGCATGGAAATAGTTTGATCCACATTGCAAGATTGCAACGTCACTTCCCCGGGTGTCAAAGCCCCATCAATATCACATGGAGGACTTCTGGGAAGACTGCCAAGATGATGTGGAAGTCTAGGGGTGGCATTATGTCAGAATGACTGTGGGAATGATGGAAAGATTGAAGCTCTAGAGATTCCCAGAAGACTTCTTAGACACTGGCTCCATAGAGGATCCCCAGTACAAAGAAAAGGGGATCGATAAATTGGTCCTTCCACCAGTGAATTGGGATGCCTAGGAAGGGCCCATTATTGAAGAGTTCACTCACAATGTAGTTGAACGCAGCCACCACTACTTCGAGAAGGTGTGTCCTGGGAGTGTCCATCGGGCAGCCCAGCCGATACCAAAGTTGACTCTGGGGGCTGATACTTCTTTACAGGGAGTAGATAAAGAAAAATGAATAGTGACAACCCCAACCTCGCAAGAAGTCCCCATCAAAGAATAAATAAGGCAATCAGTGGTATCCTCCCAGCAAATGTAGGAGAATCTAATCACATGGCTGGCTACTTTGGTTCTTATGGCTGGACCAATTTTACATCGCTCCTCTCCTTCACTAGAAGCCTTGATGATTAAGGCAATATGGGTGGACTCAACATAGCAAGCAACAATAAGGGATGTGGGGCCTCCCTTAGTTACCCAGAGGAAGAAGAGGCTTATCCAATAGCCTAAGGTGGAGCCAGAGCTAGGGATGCCCTAGACCCTACAAGTTGAGATCCTTTCTTCTGACTCCCTAGAGCCGAAAAGGGAACCAGAGCCTGCCGATGTCCCAGCCAACCCTCCTCCGCAGGCTAAGTTTGATGACATTTTTGCAACTGATGAGTTCAATAATCTACAGGGGGACATCGAGAAAACATAGGCTGAAGTCCCAGGACAAGAGGAAGCTAAGGAACAAAAACCTACATAGGAGTAGGAGGAACAAATGGAACAAGAGGAGGAGATAGAAAAAAATTGCCTCCGAGATCCTGGAGATACAAGATACGAGGGTGGACTAGCAGGAGTAGAATGAACAAACAACATCCGCTGAGGGAACCAGACCTACAAGAGAAACCATAACCTCAATAGCCATGTTCCAAGTGCCACTCCCCAGAGCGACCTTTAGGCAGGTATTAACCACAGCCCAAATGTTAAATCTTGGACTGGTACCTCCCCCATTGCAAAAGGATAAACCAATAGAAGAAGAAATCCTGGCGACAGAGGCCGAAGAACAAAGAGAACAATAAGAGGAGGAAACCCTCGGGATAGCCAATGAGGTTCTAGACAAAGCTAAAGATACAAAGGACAAGAAAGAGGAAATAAACATCACCGGGGGAAATATTCTTGATGAAGTGCAAGATAAAGAGGAAGGGCCTGACGAGACTCACACCACTAAGGAGGAACAACAACAGGACACCAGGGAAGAACTGAAAGAACAGACTTTGGGGAATAAGAAACCTCTACCACCTTAGTGGTTGGTTGAAAGAAAGAAAAGAAAAGCTCCATCCACCTGCAGAGCTCACCTCTTCCTAGTCGAAATGATGGCTCAGGTCTAGGGCCCACCAAAGGCCAAGAAAGCCCAGACGGTTCATACTCTTTAAATCACGCCGAGTGGAGAAACAGTTGTCATTGTTGCAACACCTCCCCTAGATGTTGATGAGGCAACCACTGAGGCTAGAGATTATGATATCACAGAGATATCACTGGGAAAAAGAGGAAAAAAAGGTGAAGTGAACCTGTTAAAAGAGGTGACCAGAGCCATGGAGGCCCGGTATGAAAAGGAGGCCCAAAGGCTCAAAGAGGAAAAGGAAAAGACAACAAACCTTATGGGATTACTTACTAAACTGGCCCAGCCTATTAGTGCCATTCCTCTAGAGGCCTCCACATCTAAAGCGCCATTACAACAGAGCGACATAGAATCCCTACGAGCGATGAAGAAGAAGGCCCAAGCGGTCGATGAGTGGGTTGCTTTGCAGGTAGGAAACACCGGCGCTTCCTGATATCCACCCTCCTAGATTTGTATGTGGCTTGACATATTCTACACCAAGCAGAAACTATCATTAACATATGGGAGGGTGATATGGAAAACTATGAGGCATGGAAGGTAGAACTAGAAGAACTCCTCAGCCTTGGGGAAGAAATGGTCTCTGAGTCTGGGATTCTAGGGGAAGAATCATTCAATTTTGTGGGGACCCAGCACTCCAGACTTGACCTCACATTGGAGGTGCTCAAGCAACTGGTAGGGGTTCTACATGATAAGATCAATGAGGTCCAGTATTCTTCAAATATGTATAAGGCTTTTATCACAAAGATCTCTAGAGCTGACCCATTCAGCACTGACACATGCACTCTGGAGGAATACATTTTGGGTAAGTTTGGAGAATTAATGGAGTCTAGATATCAATCCCCAAAGGGAGTGGACATGACTTAAATGGTGAGATTAACTTGTATGATCCTTAGTGGCCATGATGCACTAAAAATGGCTGATGAATTCAAGAATACTGTTCCAGAGCTAGGAGAACAGATTGAGGCGGCTAAGTACCAGTGGTCTGGCCTCAAAGAGATTGATG
The DNA here is from genome assembly GCA_018584345.1 of Thuja plicata. Taxonomy (NCBI): domain Eukaryota; kingdom Viridiplantae; phylum Streptophyta; class Pinopsida; order Cupressales; family Cupressaceae; genus Thuja; species Thuja plicata. The sequence goes on from MU228252.1 coordinate 676,778, forward strand.
AGGATGGAATCTCCCACCTCCTCCAAACCTTCAATGACAAAAAGCAACCATAAAGTTTCTTCGAGGGCCAGAGAAAAACCCAAACATTTTATATTCTTTATTCTTTCAGAATGTAAGTTCCCTGATCCCGGAGTCCTGGATGCTAAATTTGTATTCTTTTGAAGTGATCCATGTCCCAGTCCCCGAGGCTAACCGGTCACTTTCAAAAGTGGTTAATAAATATTGTCAGAGGGTAGTTGGCTACATCGAGGAATGTCAGATCAATAGTTGGTTTTCTGACAGATGGTCTTCTCAAGGCGTCACTTTGGATATACACCTGGCATATTGGAGACAGGGCAACACATTTCCCATTTATGAGGCATGTAGCTTCGATCCTCGGGAGATTGGATTTCTTCCTTCTCTTTCCTAGCTCTCTTCTTGAGGCCGATTCTTCCACTCCACCTTGTCTCATTGTTCTGACATGTCAGGCCTATTCTGTCTCAAGGTCTTTTGTAGGGTGGCACAAGTAGTACTGTCCCCCATATAATATATTCTATTGCATAGTGTAATGTAAAATATGTTTAGGGTTAGGGTTAGATGAAAATGTGTATAAATAGTAAGTCTGGCTCTTTTCCAAGGGTTGGCTAAATTGATGATTTTGCATTCCATAGTAATAGAGAAGTAGTATTTTCATTTCAGTTGCAGAGCTTAATGCTCCCTAGTCTTTAAACTTTTGGTAGTTAGATGCTCCCTTGGAGCCGCCAATGTACCATGCACCAGTTCTTGCTGGAAGAAATATTAATGAAGAAGGGAGAGTTCTTGCAATGATGTTGTTGGCATTCAATCCTCTAAGTTAATGGTATTTGATGTTTATGTTCTTCATGTCTTTTTCTCTGATACTTTAAGTAGCTTAACGACCTCTTTTCCCTTTCTACTGATGAAATATGAACTGATGGTTGTGCATTTCTTCAGTATTTAGTGTAGTATATCAGAGCATTATTGATGTATTGAATGTTTAAACATAACTATAAGTAGATGAAACACTTCTAACTCTGCAGGATCTTTTTCAGTTAATTTTCTAAGTGTAGATAGCTTGGAGAAACCTCACCTTCCTGAATCCCCGGAGAGAACAAGTTGAAGAAACTAGCTATCCCCCTTGAAAATAGTCACATCTCCCAAATGAGCCCCACACCGTTGAGACCTGACACTGAGGTGCTTGGAAGCCTGGGTAATCTCATTTCCTTGAACAACCTTTGCAGGCGAAGTTGGCCAGTACCCACAGTACCCGGTGATAACTTATGACTATTGGTAGACCCGATCATCAAAGCCCTGTCAAAACCACCCTTGACTCTAGGTGGACAAGGGGGTGGCATATCAGACGTAGGTCTATGTGATGAGCTAGGAGCACCAACACCACTACTCTCTGACCTCTGAGCCCTGCTAGAACTCTATGAGGCTGTATAGCTGGGAACCCTCTGATCAGTAGGAACAACACCCTCATAATTGCACCGCCAGTACTCAATCTCTCTTTGGGCATCATGCCCAGATCTATAGTAGTGGTCCAAAACATCCCAATATGAGGCATCCTATACACTATCAATAAAGGATCGAACCTCCACTTTATCCTTTCACTCTCTAGCCTCTACCACAGTCATCCTGGCCTTGTCTGTTGTAACCCTAGCCTCTAAAGCAATGGCATGTGCATCAAAGGAAGCAAGTCTGGCCTGTAAATCGACAACCTGCTATGTGAGTCTCTCTAGATTGAAAGGATCTATGTCCATCCCTCACATGGCCACATCCATGTCCCCCTCAGCTCTATCCCCCAATCCCTCCTCAGCTCTATCCCCCAATCCCTCCTCAACCCTCCTCCTCACTACCCAAGAATCCCCACTATCAAAACTCTCACCAGTACTGATGCCTGTACTACTACTGCTACCAGTATAAGAGCTCAAACCAGATCCAGCTACATCTAAGGCCTCAATTTTAATATCTCCTATCTCCATGTCCACATCCTTTGCAATAACTCTATCCTCCATTCTTAAAGCCAACACAGTAGTAGTGTGAGGATGCACTCTATAATGAAACTGGGGTGCCTCCTCCTCCATCACCTCCTCATCCTCAAAATGACACTCAATCCAACTCCCTGAGTACTTTTCTGCCCACGCCTTGTCCGAACCCCACCACCAACACCCCCAGGCCTAGGATCATCTTCGTCATCATCTACCCTCCCCCACCCACCATCCCTCC
>MU228252.1:715490-758986 GCA_018584345.1 Thuja plicata
TTAATATGAAGACCTTAAGCCCATGTCTCTCCCATGCCTTATTAATGCCCTAGGCATTAATAGCTCTTACATATTCATTTATTGGGCCTCCTAATTCATAAATGAACCTTGTCCCCCCCTCTCTCTCTCCCATTCTTCTATAAATAGAAGCCTGTTTTGAGAGCAAATAAGCCTTCTCTTGAGATTAGAATTGCATTGTTATGCTGCCATTTTCATGCTAGGATTACATGATATTTCATTACATACTAGTTGTTAGTTCTATTTCATCTTTTATAGTTTAAATGCATGCTTATTCCATCATTTAGCTTGTTTTCAACTAAAATCCTTCATGCTAGGTTGTATTGGTCACTGATTCAATAGCATATTCTGAGGGCTGATATGTTATTGATCACACTCCTCCTAGTTAGAAGGCAATAGATCAATTTTAGTGGGTTTCCTATGTTTTTCATGTTTTTCACTAACCCCATGTTGCTAATATAATGATCTATTGAAGTCTTTGTGTTGATCTGACAGGTACCCAAATACACACACACAGTCCTACTCTATTCACTGAACATCCCCATGGGTCAGCTGTATTCCAAAATGTCACAGAAGAGGAGCTCAAAGAAATAGAGCAAGATGCCCATTCCACACAAGTGGTTGACGCTATTTTAGATAGGAACCCTGAATGTTTCTTAGCCATGCTGATAAAGAAGGGAGTCAAAATCCCCGCTGAATTTAGTGTGTCAACCATATGGCCCAAAAACCCTCTCGCAAGTCAAAACACTACTCAGCCCTCTCAAACACTACCTGTGGTTTCTCAAATCTTCCCACCCTTGACAATGACAACATTGGCATAGACAATACCCAATCACACCAACTACACAAACCAAGCAAGCACATCTTCCACACAAAGCATGAAAGACTACCAACTAAGTGCACCCATGGTCACTAGTATGCCTCCACCTTTGGCCTTATGGTTTGGTCAATCAAGCTCTCATGCTATGCCTTCTATCCCACCAACAAGCAACAAATTTTTTTCAACCATACCGCTACCACAGTCAATCCCTACTAGCCTTGGGGTCAACACATCATTCCCATAGGGATCCATCTCTATAGGTTTGAATTTCAGTCAATTCCCACCCAAGGTTATGCCTTTGCTCACTCAGCAAAAACCTCAATCCCAGCTTCAGCAACAACAATCCTAGCTTCAACAACAATAACCTCAACCCTAGGAATATCAACTCTAGAAACAACAACCCCAGCTTCAACAACAACAACCTCAAGCCAAACAATATCAACCCCAACACCAGTAACCCTAGCTTCAGCAACAACAACCTCAACCCTAGCAATATCAACCCCAGCTTCAGTAACAAAAACATCCCCAACCTCAACAAACACAATAGAACCTAACTTGGGCCACTCACATGCCCCTATTTCAGAATCATGTGTTGGGAAATCAATATCAAGTCCCAAGGATGAGGTCCTATGTTTCTATTCAAGGAACATAGAGCCACAACCTCATACCTACTATGAAATAGATTTACAATGTCACACATCATCCTCAGTCTCCAACAGACATGCTGATCCAACAAGTGCAAACCCTTCAAACCCAAATGATGGATGTGCAAAATCAAGGGAAAACTAAATCCTACACCGCAGATGAATTATATCCCTACCCTATTGACTATATATCTTAGATCAAATCACAAGTCAATGAATGTTCTCTTCTTTCCTCAAATCCACCACCGATGATTTCCCAAATAAACACAATTGAAAATATGTCATCTTCGGGAGACCAATCTAAACCTTTCAAGAGTTTAATTAAAAATCTAGTTCATAGACATCATTCTATTGTTAAGAAAGATCAAAATCATCTACCCATGTCTAGTAAGGGCCCATTCCAAAACAATAACATTGTTGAAACATCTATCTCCTATGAAGAATTTGTCCCAAAAGAAGCATCTATGTTTCCCACTAGTCCTTCATCTCCTGAGAGTCACAAGATCAAGCTTTTCCATTCCTATCAAATGATATATCTAGTGATGAGACCTCCCAAGGGCTATCCACAATAGATTTCATGTTAATCCCTTTTACAACTCAGCTATCCTAGATCCAATACCACCATGTACTCCATTCCTAGATGAACCCACTCTAGAGAGTCCCATTCAAAATCCTTCTCCCTCATGTCAAAACATTGAACCCTTCCAAGAATCCACCATACATATTCCAATTGATATCCTATGTCAAGAGGATGATGCAAAGCATGAAGAAATAAGTCCTAAAGAAAATCAAGATCAAGATCCCAAGAATGACCAAACCTGTGTAGTTTTTGACCAAGATCTTATACTTCTAGAAACTCATGAAGATTCACTATCCTTGACCATCCTATCCAAGCTGATCCCCTTCCATCCCAAGAAAAAAGTTTCATTCCAAGTCTTATGGACCTTCCACTTCCCATGCCTAAGAAAGATCACGACATCCTTCCCATTCCTTGGAAGGATTCCATTCATAGTCAAGAGAAAATCACACCTAAAATGGAGTCTGATGGTCCTCTTCCTAGTCAAGATTAAAGTATCCCTTCACCTTAATCTCCACAACAAGATCCCATCATCCCTCTAGATCCTCCTCATGATCCTATGATTCCTTTATCTCCATGTCCTAATCCTCCATCTTCTCCACAAGATCATATCCTACCAAATTATCTTGTCACTCCTATTCCATCACAAGATACTATAATTCCTCATAATCCCCCTCATGATCCCAACACATTTATGCAAGTTGTTCATGAACCCCATGCATTTCAAATGGATTCCTCTACTTCCATCCAGTCTAGTCCACTTCATGATCCTATTGTTTTGTCCATATCATAGCCACCTCAAAATGGGCTTGCGTCTTTTAGAAAGTATCCTACTGGTCAAAGAAAGCATTATCAATTCAAAAGGTTAGACCTCCATGAAAAAAGTACATTAAAACCTTTTCATATCAAAGAAAATTATGATGGTCATGGCCTCCATAAAAAAACTCATTCTCAAGATGTTGGTACCCCTTCCAAATCCAAATCCAAATGTATACCATCCCCTTCACCCCTTCCATCCATCTTAGGTCCATATATTCCTCCATCCACTAGTTCACAATCCACTTCTCCTTCCCTAAATCAAGGTTAGAAAAGGCACACATCTTGGACAACCTTTTACCCATCCAAATGGTCTCCATACCATTATTATCCATCCATGAATCACATTCCCCTTTCAAGCAATTTGGATGCCAAACATAATTTCTATAAGTCAAAAAATCCACATGCAGTCAAGGATCAACATGTCCAGTCTAATTGACATGCAAAAACAAAGAAAAATATGATCCAAAAGGAAAAAGAAATGTCCAAAGGGCCACAAAGGCCCCTTTAGCAGAAAGAAAATTCAAAATCAATATGGGTTCCTAAATATCTTATAGAAACAATGCATTCTAAGGGCCCACAAAATAATAAAAAATAAAATCAATGTGGATTCCTAAGAAGCTTCTTGAAGCACAGTATCCCAAATAAAAATCCAAGTTGGCATCCAAAATTTATATCCATCCATTTAAACACCTCCAACCTTCCAAATACATTTTGGATCCTTATGTCCCAAAATTCATAAACATTCCTCCATCAAGTCCAAAATATCCTTTTCTTCCATCAAATCCAAAATCTCTTTTTCCTCCATCACTCCACCACCCCTCAAGGTGTGTGCCAATGTTGTTCATTCCCACATATCCATCCACTCAAAATCAATTATTCTCGCAATCCCTCCATTATCCAACACATATATTTCAGTCTTCCATCAATCCTCTTGTCCAATCCTATGCATAAAGCATTACCCTATCACACTTCATCCATTTTATCCCCCTAGTCCATCACCCTATCAACATCTTTGAGCATACCTTCAATAACCATGATCTATTATAACACATATTACAAGGTTACAATCTACATAGCAAGATACTTAAGTCCTTCCTCCATTTCCTATCATGAGTCTATTATCTTCCAAAAAATTCAAAAAAAATAAGAAGAATAAAAAACAAAAAAAGAGAGAGAGAAAAATATTTGTCTACTAGTGAAAACCTGGCAAACACGCACATTGGGAAAGTACCATGATGAAAACCAAGAAAATAGGCATCATGTCTAATCTACAAACCTCTTGCATTCCATACATGGGGGCATGTTCCATCCATATTTTCCTATTATATCATATCCCTTTCATTTCCTCCATTAAACCTATACCCCTCATATCACTTATCTTATCAACATCCATTTTCTTTTTTTTTCCAACTTTGATCTTGACAAGGCTAGGGATCTCCCTAGAAGCATCACATGTCCTATATGTTTCAAGGTATCCACATCCCTATGGTCCATATTTCCTATCTTTTCATAGTCTTGAATCCATATCCCTTCCCCTTTTCCATTATTGATCTTGCTTTCCCTATCCATGTCCTATCATTATCCTATCAAATCCCTCTCTTGGTCTCGATAGAAAATATAGATAAAAAAATGCAAAACATGTTTTCAACATCCTCTTGACATGTCCACTCTTGTCAACCACATGCAAATCAATGCATGATGTCTTTATCTTATCTTGTCATGTCTAGTCCCATATCTCTTAGAGAAACATGTTATCCCATCTCGTGGATAGCCCTTGGCATCCAAATAACTTCAAGACATACTATGATACTTTTTACCTTCATCCATCAATCCATAATTTCTTCACCTTGCTAGATTGGGGGAAATCTAAAAAAGTTCTATGTGGGGATTTGACCTAGTGGGAAAGATTAAACCATCTTCAGCTAATGGACATAAATACATCATAACATCAACATAATACTTCACTAAGTGGGTGGAAGAAATTTCCCTCACTTACATTACCAGAAAGAAGATATCAATGTTTATACTTAACTACATCATCTGTCGATACAGGATCCCTCAAACCATCCTGACAGATCACGATACTCCTTTCCAAAAAAAAGACGTCGAAGAGCTATGTGAACAGTGCCATATCAAACAAGGATTGTCTTCATTTTATTATCCTCAAGGGAATGGCAAAGCTGAAGCTACGAACAAAACAATTTTGAAAATCTTGAAGAAAATAGTGAACAAATCAGGATGAGACTGGCATTTACAACTTAGTCCCACATTATGGGCATACAAAAATAGCATGAGAACACCTACAAGAGCCACTTATTTCTCCCTAGTCTATGGATCAGAGGTGGTACTACCCCTCAAAGTGGAAATCCCATCCCTAAGGATATCATTAAAGAACCTTATTTCAGATGAAGACTATAGAGTGGCAAGGCTCAGTGAACTAGAGTTACTAGATGAAAGAAGACAACGTGCCTTCAACCACTTACAAGGCTATCAGAATCGCCTTAGAAGGAACTATCATAAGAAGGTGAAACCATGAACATTTGAGGTAGGAGACCTTGTCCTCATGGAAAATCAAAAGAACCAAGCAGAGCAAGTCAAACTCGGAAAGTTTGAGCCTAACTGGCTAGGACCATATGTCATTGTCAGCTCTACCCAGAGTGGGGCATTCATACTGGCAACACCAGAAGGAGATCAGCTCCCCGGATACATCAACAACATGAACCTCAAGAGGTTCTACCCTTGAGGTCTCTATCGTTAAGGAACCTATCTACATATCCAGAAAATACCAAAAAACATCAAAAAATACAAAATGTTACCTTGGTAAAAACCTGGCAAACAGGCGCCTTGGCGACAACAAAAAAATCAAAAAAGGAAAAAAAGTAAGGAGAAACAAAATCTCTCTCAGTGAAAACCTAGAAAATAGGTGCTATTGACTAGGTACCTTGGTGAAAACTAGACAAACATGCGCCAAGTGTTCAAATCCAGCTTCACCATCAATGAACTCCAAAAGCTTGGGCACACTTCAAATGCAAGACTGACTACCCAAGGTATATCTAGAAGCACATTCCCCTCTGAGCACCAAACACTTACCCATGGTTAATACTGGTCCACCAGACTAGGGGGCCATTCTAAATGTCCTGAAAAAATCCAAAAATATTAGAAAACTCATCAAAACTCCTAAAAAGATCAAAATGTTATGAGAAAATCAATCTTCATCAAAAACATTCAAAAAATTGAAAAATCCCAAGCAATAAAGCTAACTCAGTTATCAAGAGAGAAAAGGGTGTTCACCCCATGTCAATCAATGTCACAATCATGAGCTTTGTGAATCAACATTGGGATCATCTGACACAGCTTTATCAATCTATCAAATTAATCAGCAAGCAACTGGCGACCAAGCCAATCTATCAATTGTCACAATCATGAGCTTTGTGAATCAGCATTAGGCCCATCTGACATAGCTGGATCAACTGCCAAAATGATCACAATCAATCAATCAAATCATATCAATCATCTTACATAGTGATGGCTATGCTCAAACCAGATAGGTCAGTCTTATATGAGTAATATATTACTGAAACCAAACACACTCAAGCAACCAAGCCAATCAAGCCTATGCAAAGAGTCGAGCCAATCAAGAGAATCAAACTGCATCAAGAACCATCCAAAAATCTTGACTAGGTCAGTCAGTCAGTCATATGTCAGTCTATATTTCATGGTTATGTTCTTAAGCTACTCTAGGATCCACCATGTGAGGAGAGTAGATATGATAGATCATGACTTATTTTCTTTGATTGTTGTCTATTGAATGTTCACTTCGATTTCAAGGCCATGATGATTTAGGATAAATGTGGTAGGCACTATCACTTATCTAGCAGCCATGCAATTTCACGATCTAAGCTTAACCCTGGGAAAGAATTGGACATTCCTTATCTTTTATTTTCTTGTTTCATTTATAGAATCAAGAGCTTGCGATGCTATCCAGATGGACTGTGGGTGCATAGGAGTTCTATCTTGGTTTCTATGGTCTTTTATCTTTTGCAATCAAGAGCTCACAATGCTATCCAGATGGACATAGGGGCATAGGAGATCTATCTTGTTTGCTTAGGTATTTTTCTTTACATAATCAAGAGCTTGTGGTGCTATCCAGATGGACTCTAGGTGCATAGGAGTTCTATCTTGGTTTCCTTTTTTTAGTTAGTTCAGAGGACAAAGCGGTATCTAGATGGTCAATATCTAGGTGCTTTTGGCTCTTTTTATTTTCAAATAGGGAACATAACTGAACCCAGATGGTCAATATTTGGGTGCTCTAAGTTCTCTTTCTATTCAATCTTTCTACTCCTTCTGGTTATCAAGAGGTCATGGCAGTATCTAGATAGTATGTGATCTGGATGCATTGGACGCTCTTCAGAATTTCAAAAAATAAAAAAGATGCAATGATGACAAAAATTGGAAACGCGGCAACATTGGCTCACTCATCCATTCTATCAATTCATATCTATCAAAAAAAAATCAAAATTTACTTTCTATCATTCCATATCTATCAGTCAATCCCAAAGATCACATTCCAAACTAACTTCCTTCTAACTAACAGATGTATTACTCAGATATTTTGTGCATACTAGATTGCATTCATTTATTGCATAAGAAAAATCCAAAACATGTGCATAGTAGATCATATAATCAATGAATCCATCATTAATAACATCATAAATAACATAGGAATGCATTCATCATCATCATATAGTGATTCACACTTTCAACAAATTAATGCTCATCTAACACATTTTCTATGCTTAATTTGTTGAGGGGGCATATATTCTACCTGCTGTCACTGGGGCAAGCTGTGGCAGGATCAAATTTAAAAATTCTTTGACACAACGTGATGAATCACATTGTATCAAAGAGGGGAAAATGCAGACACCCTAAAATGGTTAGGCTTGCAATTTTACATTAAAAAAACTAATTTTTATCTATTAATTAATGCTTTTTTAATCATTAATTAATCATCTATTTTCCTCTAAATTCAATCCCCAAATCATGTAATCAAATTTGCAAAATTAATTTTATTTAATTAATTAACCTTAATTGATTAATTACCATTAATTAATTAATTAAATTCAATTTCCTATAGTTTAAATTCAAATATTTAAACTTACTAATTAAATTAATTTAATTTCATCAAATAAGGCAATTCTATATAAAAAAGAGTTCAATTATCTCACATGTTGAAAACATTAATTAAATAAATGAATTAAATATTCATTTATCTTCAAAGAGATAACTCCGATCAGATCACATGTGTTACTCCACCCATCTCTCCAGCTCACATGGGTAACTCCACCCACCTCTCCAGTTCACATGGGTAACTCCACCCACCTCTTCAGTTCTAAAAGGTAACTCACAATTAGCTCTTCAGTAAACCAAACTCTATCTCCTCTTTACCAATTGAAGAGGTGGAGTTTACTGATGGATTCTCCAGTTCCTTTAATCTCAACCATTCATCTCCCTATCTGTGGAATTGATCTCAACCATTCATTTCATCCTCAATTCCTATATAATAAACCCTTCATAACCATTTGAAGGATCCAGGATTTCAAGCTCTCATGCACCATTACTATGATAGTTTGGTTCTAGCATTCAAGCCATCTTACGATCACACACACATTTCAAGTATCAAATTCTCGACACTTCTCATGTCATAGACGCTACCCACACCAATACTGAGCATCAAAAATCACATTTCGAAAGGAGTAGAGAGAGCCAATAGAAGCTTCAGGCACTTTGGGGTTTGCATTCATTTGTTTTCCTTTCTTTTCTTGTACATTTTATTGGTTACGTTTTATGTTATTCCTTTTAGTAGTTCTTGGGTATTTGATTTATATCATTATAATCCATTGCTACTAACCCTTGCCTTTGGAAAGCTTGGGAACCAAAAATCATGAAAATGAGGCGTATAGTTTGCTTTTTTTTTTTTTTTTTTAAATTTTAGCTTTCGTAAACCGGATGATTGTAGTTGCATGTGTTCAGATTATATTTTCTATTTATTTTAGAGATCGGAGGTAAATAAACAGTTATAGTGGATGCCTCAAACAAATGTGTAGGTTTGAAACTAGACTCCCCATCCTCCCAACCTCTGCGAAAATGAGAGCTTCTCAACAACGTAGTGACATGTAATGTAACATTTTTAAATAGTATTTAATTATATAAAAATAATTACATTGAAATATGAAAGACTACATATAAAATTTAAATTAAAAATATAAAATATTAATATTGATATATAATATAATATAATTAAAGTTTAGTTAACTTTAATGATGTTAGAGATATAAAGGGAGAAGCAAGCTTTTTCTGAAATACAAATATTAAGGAAGCAAGGAAGGAGCATATGAATCAAATTGTAATAAACGTGTTGAGATTTTTTGGGTTTTATGTCCATATTTAATGCGTGATATGAGTTAAATATAGAGGGCTTCTTTTAGAAAGAGTTCAACTCTAGTTTAATGCGATTGCACTTAAGCTGCACACTCAACTCCACTTTCATGACAATTTGTTTGTTTGTTTGTTTTTTGTTTTTTTAAATTTAAATTTTAGCCATCGTAAACTGGATGATTGTAGTTGCATGTGTTCAAATTATATTTTCTATTTGTTTCAGAGATAAGAGGTAAATAAATAGTTATAGTGGATGCCTCAAACAAATGTGCAGGTTTGAAACTAGACCCTCCATCCTCCCAACCTCTACAAAAATGGGAGCTTCTCAACAAGGTATTGACATGTAATGTATCATTTTTAAATAGTATTTAATAATATAAAAAATAATAACATTGATATATATAAGAATACAAATAAAATTTAAATTAAAAATATAAAATATTAATATTGAAATATAATATAATTAAAGTTTAGTTAACTTTAATGATTTTAGAGATATAAAAGTGAGAAGAGCACTTTTTTTGAAATACAAATATTGAGGAAGCAAGGAAGGAGCATATGAATCAAATTGTAATTAAAACGTTGAGTTTTTTTTGGGTTTTACGTCCATATTTAATTAGTGTCAATAGTTAAATATAAAGGGATGCTTTTAGCGACTCTTCACCACTAGTTTAATGCAATTCTACTTGAGCTACACACTCAACTCCACTTCAACATCAGTTTAATTTATTTATTTTTAATTTTTTTTAAGCTACCGTAAACTAGATGATTGTATTTGCATGCATTCTGATTATGTTTTCTATTCGTTTCAGAGATCACTTTTTAATTTTTAGTGAGATTTTGGACTGTAGTTTTTGCTTGATAATTTTGCGAATTGATGAACAAGTTTGAGCTTGGAAAGAGGCAAATACATAGTTATAGTGGATGCCTCAAACAAATGCACAAGTTGAAAACTAGACTCCCCATCTTACCAACTTCTACAAAAATGAGAGCTTCTCAATAAGGTGTTGACATGTAATGTAGCATTTTAAAATTGGATTTGATTATAAAAATAATAACAGTCAAATATAAAAGAATAAAAAGAGCATTTAAATTAAAAATAGAAAATATTAATATTGAAATATAATATAATTTAAATTTAGTTAACCTTAATGATGTTAGAGATATACAAGGGAGAAGAGAGCATTTTTTGAAAAACAAAAATTGAGGAAGCAAGGAAGCAACAAATGAATCAAATTGTAATAACAGTGTTGAGGGTTTTTGGGTTTTATTCCATATTTAATGAGTGTTATGAGTTAAATATAGAGGGCCACTTTTAGCGAGACTTCACTGCTAGTTTAATGAGATTGTACTCCAGCTCCACACTCAATTCCACTTCAACATCAATTTACTTTATTTTTTTATTTTTAGATTTTGTAAGCTAGATGATTGTAGTTACATGCGTTCAAATTATGTTTCCTATTTATTTCAAAGATCATTTATTATTATTATTTTGAGTGAAATTATGTATTGTAGCTTTTGTGTGATAATTTTGTGAAGTGATGAATAAAAAGTTTGAGGTTGGAAAGAGGCAAATAAACAATTATAGTGGACACCTCAAACAAATGCACAAGCTTAAAACCAGACTCCTGTTCCTCTGCAAAAATGGGAGCTTCCGAACAAGGTATTGGCATGTAATGTAGCATTTTAAAATGTGATTTAATTATAAAAAATAATAACATAGAAATATAAAAGAATAGAATACAATTTAAGTTAATAATATAACATATTAAAATTGTAATATAATATAATTAAAGGTTAGTTAACTTTAATGAATTATCAAAAGAATTGAAATGAGACGTAGATGATTGTAGTTGCATGCATTCAGATTATCTTTTCTATTCGTTTTAGAGATCTCTTTTACATTTTGAGTGAACATATACTTAAAAATTTTGTAAAGTGGTGAACAACAAATTTGAGGTTGGAAGGAGGCAAATCAACAATTATAGTGGATGCCTCAAAAAAATGTGTAGGTTTTATACCAGACTCCCCATCCTCCCAACCTCTACAAAAATGGGAGCTTCTCAACAAGGCATTGACATGTAATGTAGCATTTTTAAATATGATTTAATTATAAAAATTATAATAACATTTAAATATAAAAGAATAAAAATTGCATTTAAAGTATAAATATAAAATATTAATATTGAAATGTAATATAATTAAATTTTAGTTAACTTTAATGATGTTAGAGATATAAAAGGGACAAGAGAACTATTTTTGAAATACTAATATTAAGGAAGAAAGGAAGGGACATATGAATCAAATTGTAATAAAAGTGTTGAGTTTTTTGGGTTTTATGTTCATATTTAATGAGTGTTATGAGTTAAATATAGAGGGCTTCTTTTAGCGAGTCTTCACCGCTAGTTTATTGCGATTCTACTTAAGCCACACACTCAACTCCACTTCAACATTAGTTTACTTTATTTTTTTAAATTTTTAGATGCTGTAAATCGGATGATTGCAATTACATGCATTTAGATTATGTTTTCTGTTCATTTCAAAGATCACTTTTTTGTTTTGAGTGAAATTATGGACTCTAACTTTTGCTTGATAATTTTTTGAAGTGTGGAACAACAAGAGTGAGGTTGGAAAGAGGCAAAAAAATAGTTATAGTGGATGCCTCAAACAAATGTAGAGGTTTAAAACTAGACTGCCTATCCTTTGAAAAATAGGAGCTTCCAAACAAGGTATTGGCATGTAATGTAACATTTTTATATTATGATTTAATGATAAAAAAATAAAAACATTGAAATATAAAAGAATACAAATAAAATTTAGATTAAAAATATAAAATATTAAAATTGTAATAAAATATAATTAAAGTTTCGTTAAATTTAATGAATTGTCAAAAGACTTGAAATGAGACGTAGCTGATTGCAGTTGTGTGCATTCAGATCATGTTTTCTATTCATTTTAGAGATCACTTTTACATTTTTAGTGAACATATACTTAATAATTTGGAAAGTGTTGAACAAAAAGTTTGAGGCTGGAAGGAGGCAAATAAAAAATTATAGTGGATGCCTCAAAACAAATGCGCAGGTTTGAAAATTTTAGTAATAAGTGAGAGGGGGGTGAATCAGTGGCCTCAAAAATTAATCCTTAAATCAACCCTTAAAATTTAGTACCACTTTTAAGCCTCTAGTTATACTCAGTCCTACAAGATGAATGCCTTGAAATACTTATATCAAATTTTTACTTGTCAGAATGCTTTGTAAAACCTTCTTCTATATGTTTACCGATAAGCAGTCTTTCTATTTACCAAAACATAGTAAATAACTAGTGTATACCGATCAATCCAGGATAACTTATGTGAAATGCAAAACAATAAAGTAATGAAACATAAACACATAACACATGGATTTTTAACATGGAAACCCTGTTAAGGGAAAAACCGCTGGGACCGGTACCCCAAATTTTCACTCTTCTGAAGTGAGCTTGGTTAAGAGCCAACCCTGTTAAAGGTTACAAACACACTATTAGGTGTGACCTTTTTAGAATATTTAAAAGATAGTTTTTCACTTAGCATCTGGCATCTAATGCTACCATCCTTGATCAAAAACTCACTTGGCCTGTCAATAGGTATTGGGCATATCCAATGCTACTTTCTATGATCAAAATTTTTTATACTCCTTGGAATATATCTCAATTACAAAAGACTTTTAAGTCCTGCTCGGTCAAGAGACTTGATGCTTCAATGGTTAAACTAAAATAATAAAGTGATCTGTTCACACATACAACTTGAATTGAAGATTTTTAGATCTATTGTAAGTGCATTACCTCTCTGATCAATATAATCAATTCAATACCTTTGCTCCACATTGTTCTGCTCTGTGATGTTGTTTCACTATTTGTCAGTGTCTGCAAAATCTAGCTTTTTCCTCAGCTTGTTGATCAGGTCTAAATGAAGAATTTCTTCTCCTTTAGAATCTATTATTTTCACTCCCTCTTCCCCCAGATTCGTTATGAATTAGGTTGTCTCTTTATAGACATGATTCATAGTTTCTTGGCTTTCTTGATCTTGGCATGATCCACAATTCTTTCCACTTAGATTTAAAGAAAAAATCCAGTTTAATCTCAAAGAGATCTTCTTTCCAACTGGACAAAGAAGCTTTAAATCTATTACTTATCTCTAGCTTTATCTTATTAATTAAAACAATGATAAGTATTAGTTAAGTCTATTTTTAGCTCTTGATAGCTAAGCATTTTGTTGTTTCTAAACTCTCTGTTCTTTCGGTCAATACTTCAGCTAGTCATTGGTGATAACTGACTGTTTCATCGGTGTGACTTCAGTTGTCTTCAGGATCTCTGTCTGTCGGGCAAGACTATAATTTTGTCCGTCGGGTTACTCTATGCTTTGCTCATCGGGAAACATTGTGACTTTTCTCATCGGTAATGTTGTGCTTTTTCTCATCAGGTATCACTGTGACTTTTCTCTTTTACTCTATTTGTTGGTGTGCACTCCAATGGTGTATACAGTCACTTTGTGAATACTTGACTTATATTCATTACTGATAGCATAGCCTTTGATTCATTGATTCTTTGAAGTCTTTAGCAGTATTTCCATGACCATACAAATTATATCAAGTTGACATCAATGAAAATACAATACATTAACTGATTTAATGCCTTGCATGATCATCAACATAATATCTTCAAACATTCAATCAGTTATAGTTCATTAGAAACCAGACTTACAATCCTCCCAAGCTCAAAAAAAATGAGAACTTCTCAACAAGGTATTGACATGCAATATAGCAATTTTAAATATAATTTGATTATAAAAAAAATAACATTCAAATATAAAATAATAAAAATAGAATTTAAATTATAAATATAATATAATTAAAATTTAGCTAACTTATATAATGTAAGACATATAAAGGGAGAAGAGAACTTTTTTTTGAAATCTAAATATTGAGGAAGAAAGGAAGGAGCATATGAATTAAATTATAATAAAAGTGTTGAGGTTCTTTGGGTTTTATGTCCATATTTAATGAGTGTTATGGGTTAAATATAGAGGGCTTCTTTTAGCAAGACTTCACCGCTAGTTTAGTGCGATTCTACTTATGCTACACACTCAACTCTACTTCAACATCAATTTACTTTATTTTTTTAATTTTTATTTTAAATATGATTTAATTATAAAAAATAACATTAAAATATGAATTTTGGGTCTCAATACTGCTTGTATAGACTCATTTATTTGTTGGATCAGTTTTGAATTCGGGGGTTTGTTAGGCTAGTAAGTTGGTTTTTGGTTTAGCATATCTGTTCCTGACTTGTTTTTGGGAATTTTTTGATTGTATTCGGTTGTATATGATGTTCCCACGGTTATGAAAGGAGGTTTTCTTCACTACTTCTTTCCTCCTGGAGCCACTTGAAGTAGTTATATTAATAAAATATAATGGCATCGTCCATTTTTTTCCAAAAAAAACATTAAAATATGAAAGAATACAAATAAAATGTGAATTAAAAATATAAACTATTAAAATTATAAGATAATATAATTAAATTTCATTTACTTTTAATGAATTGTAAAAAGACTTGAAATGAGACGTAGAGGATTGTAGTTGCATGCATTCAGATTATGTTTTGTAGTAGTTTCAGAGACCGGTTTTACATTTTGAGTGAACATATACTTAATAATTTTGTAAAGTGCTAAACAACAAGGTTGAGGTTGGAAGGAGGCAAATAAACAGTTGTAGTGGATACCTCAAATAAATGCACATGTTTGAAATCATACTCCCCATCCTCTGCAAAAATGAGAGTCTGAACAAGGCATGGGCATGTAATGTAGCATTTTTAAATATGATTTAATTATAAAAAATAATAACATTGAAATATAAAAGAATACAAATAAAATTTAAATAAAAAATTTAAAATATTAAAATTCTAATATAATATAATATAATTAAAAATAAGTTAACTTTAATGAATTGTCAAAAGACTTGAAATGAAATGTAGATGATTGTAGTTGCATGCATTCAGATTATGTTTTCTATTCATTTGAGAGATCACTTTTACATTTTGAGTGAACATATACTTAATAATTTTGTAAAGTGTTGAACAACAAGTTTGAGTTTGGAAGGAGGCAAATAAACACTTATTGTGGATGCCTCAAATAAATGCGCGAGTTTAAAATCAGACTCCCCATCATCCCAACCTCTGCAAAAATGGGAGCTTCCCAGCAAGGTATTGACATGCAATGTAATATTTCTAAATAGGATTTAATTATAAAAAATAACAATATTTAAATATAAAAGAAAAATAGCATTTAAATTAAAAATATAAAATATTAATATTGAAATATAATATAATTAAAATTTAGTTCACTTTAATGATGTTAGAGATATAAAAGGGAGAAGATAATTTTTTTTGAAATATGAATATTGAGGAAACAAGGAGCATATGCATCAAAATTAAAATATAAAAAAATAAAAATAAAATTTAAATTAAAAATATAAAATAATAAAACTATAACATAACATAATTAAAATTTAGTTAAGTTTAATGAATGGTCAAAAGGCCTAAAATGAGACATGGTGAATACCCCAAACATGAGATATAAAAAGGAGAAGAAAACACTTTGAAAGAGTAATGTGGAGGAAGGAAGGAAGGAAGACATATCATATGAATCAAGAAAGAGTTTATAGAAGGAAAATTTAAGGAGAATGTGAAGAAAATAAGGAAGTGACTCCTTGAAAAGACAATAATTATGAAGGGTCGTTCTCTTTCAATGGGTTGTAATTTTTAAAAGGTTGTGACTCTTTCAAATGACATAAATGATGAAGAGATGGAGTCTTTCAAAGGGGTGGAAATTTTGAAAGGTTGTGACTCTTTCAAAGAGTAGAAATAATGAAGAATTATACTGTTTTAAAGGGCTATTATTGTCAAAGACTGTAACTCTTGCAAAAGGCATATATGATGAAGAGGTGTGACCTCTCCCTCACATCAAATTATATAAAGGGGAGAAGGTTTCATTTGAGGAGGGGGGGGGGGGTGAATCAATGTTCTAGAATTTTTAACCTTGTTAAGCCGATTCTTTAACCATAAAGCACATACAATGAAAATTAAAGTACACAAGCATTAAAAATTCATCCACAACACCATAACACCATGTTTTTTTTATCGTGGAATCCTGGTTAGGGGGAAAATCAAGGTGGGGATGGAACCCACAAATAAAAATACTTTGCACACGTATTTAACCCTATTAGAGGTTTACAAAAGGAATGCACATGCATTTATGCACACTTGCTAGAGTTCATTACTCAATTACAAAAGGCTTACTGCCTATATGATTATTACAAAATCATAGATAGCTTGAATGGATTCACAACATCTATAAATGCCTAAGACAACTCCAATTAGGTGCTATATACTGATTTCAAACACTTCATGCTTTATCTCTACTCTTCTATTACTCAAACCTCAAATCATAATACTTTGCACATAATTACAAATAATACATGCCAAAATGATCAACCAAACGATCTTATATATCTGCTACCAAGAATTCATCATCCAAAAGTTGGCCTCAAGAAGATTTCACAAAATAAGGAAACATGTATAGTTAGTCGGCTAGATCTACATGTAAGTTCTATAAGTGGACCTCAATTAATTTCTCACACACTATCCCACATGGCATCTCTATATCCTCAAACTCATAAATAACCAACAAAATTTATCTGATAGATCCACATAAAGATCTATTATACCTTACTGTTGTTCTTCACTGTATACCCAAAAATCGTCACACATATCTTCATATCACGAGAAAAACATAAAATTAGATATTGAAAATATGGGATATGATACACTATACCTTTATAATGATTCCTCTATGTTTTCACCTCAAAATAATGAACTGGGTGTACACAACAATCCATATACCAAAAAATGTCAAGTGTCACTGCCAGACTTAGCCAAATCTACATTTTAACTGATGATTTGATCCAATTGAGTTATGTGAATGTGTGCGATGAAGTTAGGTTCTATCAATGACAACATCTAAGCCCTTTGAGAAATGTCCATTGCCAACAATCTCCCCCTTTTCCATTGATGGAAACACTTAGTGAAAAATGACTAAGTGTCAAAAATCAGTGCCAAAACACTAATTCCTCAAAATCAAAATTCCTGTGCTCCCCCTTAGCTCAATATACATTTTTCATTGATCTATCTCTCCCCCTTTAACATCAATGGAAAGGCTAGGGGTACACAAGAAAAAAGTCATACCAAAATTTATATATAATCTGCTTATATACAAAATACCTTTCTTACTTACATCAATGTGATAATATATGAAAAAGTGTTCTTCATAGAACTCAAATCCTTGTCCCAAATTTGTTTGATAGTCTCCAATATCTGAATCTGTCCACAAAGTATATAAGCAATCATCTATATTGATTGAAGATTAGATGCATCTTTTGTACTAAATGTTTCCTCTTTTTCCTTCAATGCATTGAACAAGGTACCCAACTTAAGAGAAAATAAACTTCTAAGTTCACCGATCCTTCCAATAACTTTGTCCTTCTCAGTGATCAAACTCTTAATATTGTCAATCAAAGAAATAACCTGTCCTGCATGACTAGATATAAAAATTGTTAAGGGATCAAATGACTGTGATAATTCTGATAATTTTTGTATACACCTAAAAGTGGCCAACAAAAGTCAAAGAGATAAAAGAATGTCAAAACCATTGATTATCTATCAAAGCATTTAATTAATTAAACTTAAGCCATTTGGATTAATGAAATTCAAAAAACAAATCACTATGTAATTGATTTAATCAATTAATTATATAGTTCATTGAATTAATTAAATCCAACCCATCTATTTCCCATACATGGCTAATTTAATTAAAGCCTTGAATTAAATAAAACCTAATTTCCCTCACCAACCACTACAAGACAAAAACAATTCAAACAATGGGAAAGAAGGATTGGGAGCACATGGATCACTCCAAGGATTTTCTATCTTGACCACTCAATTTAAATAGTTCAATCTTGTCCACTCAAAGGCGAAACGTCAATTAAAATTAACCTAAATCATGCTTTGACTATTTTTTATCAAACTCAGCACCTACCATTGGGAAATCTTATAAATTGTATACATTTGTTAGTGCAAACCACCAATTCACATATACTCACACAACTTTACATCCACTTGCATCATAGTAATTGTATTTTTTTGAAATATATCCATAATTAAGGCATAATTGAATTCATCTTAGGATCATAATAGAAAATTCATATCAAATTAAGCATGTAGATCATAGAATTTAGCTTAATTCATCCATCTTGTTCTAGAGATTGTCACTTTAGGAGTGCTTTTGCAGCTGAGAGCATAAATTTAGTCTTTCTAGATAAGGAACTATGAGAAGATTTCAAGGATTTGAAGTTTGATTGATCAATTAGCATATATCTTTAACATTTAACTTGATATTCTTTGATATAATGTTTCATGCAGGTATTTTACATACAAAAAATTGCACCCACCATGGGGGCAATGCCTCAAACTAACAAAATTTCATAGATTTTGTTATTATTTTTATTGAATTTGTGTTGCATATTTGACAGTTGTAGGTACAAGAGTGCATATACATAGAAGTTCCATGCGTATCAAGAAAAGTTTAGCGCTTTTCAAGCAAATTTTAGCGCATGTAAAGAAAATTTTAGCACATAGAAGATAAAGTTCAGTGCATGCAAATTTTCTTCTATCTCCTATCTTATTTTCTTTCAACTCTTGCGAATGACCTTTCTGACGCCTGTCTAAATTTCTTACAATGCGTATAAAATGCAACATTTATTTCAGTGTGTATAAAATAAATAGTAGTGTGTATTAGCTAAAGTTTAGTGCATAATTAATTTATTTTGAATCTTTGCAGATGTCAAAAAATACAAAGGTGAGGAAGCCTGCATTTCAAAATTCTTATTATTACAGAGAAAAAGAGGTAAAATGGCTTAATAACGATGCAAAGAAAATTCATAATGCAAGCATTATTGATGAATTAGATGATGATGTTAATGCATATAATCATTACATAAAGATAATCAATCTTTATCAATAATTTTACAACATTCCTAGAATCAATTTTTAAGTTTCTCATTTTTATAAATTCGTTCACATTTGAGTAATTTTTTTTTATTTCCTTCAATTTGGCTTGGATTTTGTTGGATTAACATTTGTTAAGGGGATGCTTAGGATTAGGAATGATCGCCAAGGTACATTTTTAAAAATAAAACATTATATAAAAAATGTGCATAAACTTCAAACAAGGTGAGCCCTGAAACCTTTGATTTGAAGTCATTTACTAAAATTATGACATTTAAAAGTTTGAAATCTAGCCTAAATAGAAACCTATTATTGTTTGTCAAATAAGGAATTAGGCCTATACTCTGAGCTTTTAAAGATGATCCAATGCCAAACATGTTGGATTTGACAATAGAAAGAAATGTTAAGGAATGAAAAAACACTAAAAATAAAGCCTCTTCTTTTAAGAATGAAAAACATTAGGCCTATGCTTTCAACTTTTTAAGTTGATCAAAATGTTGAACATGCTCTAATTACATACATTAAAGACTTGGAAATTTTTTTTTCTAAATTTTGTTTAGAAGAGGAAAGTAATAAGGATATGATCTCACCCTTCTTAGGGTGATCAAACTCCTAGACCTACTTTTCGTTTCATTTCATTACTTTCATGAACATTCTAGTTGAATTTGAACCTTAGAGGGATCACCTCCCAATATGTTCTTTAACATAGCCAATGAGAGGGATAGCCCAAAGTGGAAACAAAGCCAAATCCAAGATTCTTCTAATCCACTATAAATAAATACCTTCTTGATGTTAATTATTTGAAGGGAAAAAGTATCTTATGTCTGGTTTCCTCGGATAGTCTATAGGACCTAAATAGAGTTTACGCTACCATGAGGCCTTGTAATGCATTCATAAGATGATTTTGAATGAAATAATTGATTAAAAACTTGTTAAATTAGAAAGCCTACCTTTTCAAACCATGTTAAACCAAAATTGACTATAGGTAGATTGATTGAAGTGTTTTCTTGTAAAGGCCTTGTTAAAATATTCAAGAATATACACTATTTTGTGTAGCTTTTAAAGGTTAGAAAAACATGTGTATTTTTTATTTATATGCTTTATGATACATGATCTCAAATAAAAAACTATCCATTAAAAGATCAAAAGTTCCTATATCATCATTCTTTTCAAAAGGATATTCTTTGAACAAAGATCTTAAACTCCTTTTCGTGCCAGTTTTGACAAGATCTCATTATATCAAGTTGTCTTTACAAGAAGATGAAACCGTGCTTAGGAAAGAAGTACCTTATATAGATGAGACATAATTATCCTTATCAACCCTTTTAAGAAAATAATCAAGGAAGAACAAGGGGAAGTTCCTGGTGGTACTAATTTGGTTACTAGGGTTTATTCCTTTGTCTTACCCTATTTTGTTTTAGCCATGGTTGTTTTATGTTTCTGTATTACATTATCCACTTAATTAATGGGCCAAATTGTCGTGGGTAGGGATATTTTATTATTCCTTTCAAATTATTCACTTAATTCTTGTAGAGATCTTTTATTTTACCTTTTGCTTAAGTTGTGCCTGCTTTTTTTTGGTGGGTTCCATGAAAATATTAGCTCGCTTGCCACATGTCCCCATGTGATAGGATTTTCCCATTGATAAAGTATATAGGTGTTAATTATCTATCAGGCATACCATAAAGTAAATCAATGGTTTTCTGTTATCATGTGATCAAAAGTTGAAAGGGGTTACTACATCACGTGATAGCAAAATGATGACACCTATCCTTAGTCTTCAGTTTTAAAAGGTAGGAAAGTGGATAGTAAAGAAGGTATGTGGCATTTTTCCATTGGATGTTGATGTCCAGTTGAGACTCATGAAAAAGAGTGATGAGGATAGGTCTTTAAAGTCTTTTCTACTTAAAAGGATATCTTTTAGCACATGTTTATTTAAAAGCATATCTTTTAATCAGGTCCCAAATGGTCCTCAAAAATATATTAAACTCATTAAGTTATGCGTGACCACTAAAAATTAAAGATCGGTAAGATGTGAAGGATTTTTCCATCATGTGATCAAAAGATGCAAATGTTTTATGCATCATGATGTTGCATGATGTTGCCATGTGGTACTAAAGGTGGTGAGTTTGATGGTGGGACTTTAATGGAGGATTCAATGTAGTAAGATTGTTTGATGGATGACATGTGGAGTCAAAGTTAGTTAGTTAAATCTCACCATTCATTCTGTCATTTTTGAAGAATGATCCACGGTTGAGATTTAAATTGGGGTTTTTCAGGTTCAACTTCATTTTGCAAGTTGATGTAAGCTTCAATATGACTAGAAGTTAATTTAGATTGTGCCAATGTGTCTTAATTATATATGAGTGAATAATTCGTGAGCTACAAGAAGGAGATCAATTATTACAAGATTTGTAGAGATTTTGAAACAACTTTCTTATTTTTTTGAGTAGCTTGTTGTAGAGGGTGGCGTGCTTTAATCAGTAAGTTTATGTATCTTCTCCTTATTCTTTTTCTATCTGTGTGTCTTGTTCTGCTATGTGGGGTGTTTTTTATGGGCCTTTTTGTGTCTAAGACTTGGTGTGAAGGGTTGTAGAAAGCCAAAATTTTAGTTTCTAGGTAGTCATGGTGCCATTAAGGAAACATTATGGGAAGGCAGATTATGCAGAGAGAAATCCATTCGATGATTTTCTAGATTTGGTTACCTAATCAACAAATAATTGGGGTGAGGCTAAAAAGATTGTTAAGGGAAGAAATTTTTCAAAAGGATTATTCGATAAAGCTCAAATTTTGACTGATGCTATTATTCCCAAAATTGGTTTGAATCTCTGCATATTTTGGTTTGGGAAGAGAAAGGAACAATCCCCTTCTTGCAATGTATGACAGTACAATCTAGGAAAATTAGTAATGCCAGGTGTTTTCATGGATGTAGATTTATTAGTAGTTATTGCAAATAGATATGATCATGTGCTAAAGTTAATCAAGGATAATGATGGTGATGTAGTCCTTAGGGTTTGTAGGGAAGAATTATAAGAATTTTTTGATCTATATGAGCCATCCCCTACTTTGGAGCCCATTAATTTTCAGAATTTTGAACATAAATACCAAGCTCAGAGGAGCTACATCAGAAGTGTGTTGATGCCTACACATTTGGATGTGGTGGGAAAGGATAAATATTTCATTGGCCCTAGTACTAAAGATACTTTTAAGAAAGAGGCATTCAATCCTATGTTTCTTGCATCTTTTTATTCTTTATGTTAGATTCTTGGCTTACACCCCATAGAGGTAATCTGAGTTGAGTTTATGTATATGGATATTCATATTAGAAAACCTCACCTTTCATGTAATTTATGATTTTGATCCATACATTATAGATAAGATACATGAAGGTATATAGGGAATTAAGAAAAAAAAATTAGAGGAACCTTTCTTTTGGTATTCCATGTTAATGCACATGTTCTTGAAAAAAAATGTTGACTTATTTGAGGAAACCATGACATTGAAAAGAGAGAAAGATGATGTTTAATTGCCAATACAGTTTTGGAGCACAGACATGTCATGGGATAGACCTGAGGCTAGCTTTGTAAGGTTTGATAACTGTTTTGCATCAAGATTGATAACCAAGTTACAAGTGAATCCGTGAAGGATTCCTAAAATGTTGCATGAAACAATCAGAACTTTGGAGATGGCTCCCAATTTGAATATTATGTACAATTGGGGTGATATTTACCCTTACCCTACAACAATAGTTATTATATTATATGGCTTCAGTGGAACTCCTCATGTGTTTCCTTATCAAGTTTCTTTTAGGGTTGGAATAACTGAATTCTTCTCGAAAATGGGTTGCATTCAGGAGAAGGAGTTATCTAGAAGAGGAAAGGGAACTATTTTCCCAAATTTCACAATTGTGCACTATTATTTCATTTCAAAAGGTGGTTGGAAGTATTTTGATAAAATTCTTGAACCTTACCATATGAGTGTCAGTATAAAAAGGGTACCTATTCCTGAAGATTTCTTTAGTATCTTTTGTAACAGAGTTGGTAGAAGAAAGAGGGAACATCAATTCCATTATCATGAAGATGTTATTAGAAATGAATTTGTTTTGTGTGATCAGGAATTGAAGAAGTAAAAATGGGTGGAATATAAAAAAATTACTGGATAATGTCCATGAGAAAGAGCCAACTTATGATCCTTTAAAGGATTTCAAGACTTTTGGAAATAAAATGAATGCTCTGTTTGATCATTTCTAGGAGGTTATGCTAGATTTGCATGAAAAATGGAACAAAGTAAGACTAACCCCAAAGAATATAGTTGCACAAAAAAGTGTTTTAGTTGAGAGACCAAAGATCCAGATTAAGGAAGGATATATGTACAAGGTAATGTTGCAAAATAGGTAGTCACAAGATGATAATCTTAAGGAGGTTCAAGTCTTAGAGAAAATACCAACATATCCGCCAAAATTCATGCCCAATCCTTATCAAAAGAAAGAGAGAATTTGAGTGGTAAAGAAGAAGAGAGAAGTAGAAGTCATCCTACCGAGTCTCCACAAATAAATGATTCTCATACTACATGCCCTTTAACTGATGAAGAATTTAGTGATGAGGTACCTGAGTTTACTAAGGAGGTAAAAGGAAAAAAAAATTGCAAGGTGTTTCCACTTCTCCTTCATTATCAAATAAATTAAAACATGTACCTGTTATCGATATAAATGACTCTCCAATCATAGATTCACCTCCTGAGTCCCTAGTTGCATCTCCAAATGCTCAATCTTTGGAGTCTTAGGAAAAAATGATTGCAAAATAGTTTCTTGAAAGGAAGGAGTAGGGGACTATGGTTATCACTGAAGGTGAGGTCCAATCAGGTATGCTTGCTGTACTACCTCCATTGGAATGTGATGTTAGTATTTTTGAGATACAAGGAAAAGTAGTGGATGAAGTAGAGCTACTTGTAACAAATATTTGTCTAATGATTTTTTTGTGAGGAAGGGACCTTTCATACAATTTTTTTGGGGCACTAAGCTTGAAGAATTCAAGAAAAGGTTGAAGAAAAACATGCTTTAGAGCCTAGTAAGGATACAAATTCAGTTGAAAGTGAGTTTAAAGATGAAAACAAAAAGAAAATACAAGCAATCACTCATATAGAAGGGAGAAAGATGATTGAAGATGCAAGGTTTCTAATACTTCCATAATGGGACATTGCTGATGCTTTTTCCTTTCATGCTATCAGAAAGGAAAATGATGTAGTATACCAATCAGAGGATGAGGCTAGACTGACATTGAAAGGTGCAGTCTTCAACAAGGATTATGTTGCTTTGGCTATTTGGTCATTATCTTAGGGTGAGGAAAGAAATAAAAATAGTGATGCTACCTATAGTTTTAGAGGAGGATTAGTTATGAAGAGGGTGATAGATACCTCTGGTACTAAAGCTTCTAACCTAACCTTTAGTGCAACTAAATTCAATAAGGCAGTAGTAGAGAAGGAAAAGGCAGAAAAAGAGAAATATAAAAGTATGTATTAAGAACTTTCTATGTCCTATGGTATCCAATAAAATAAATTAATTCAGTATGAGGAAGGTACTCTTCCATAAGGACCATCTAAAGCCATGTTTAAATTTCCTTTTGTCTCTTCCCCTTTATCATCAACTTCAAAAAATGTTCCAGCTTCCCCAATAATAGATGTTCCACCTTCTCCTACAAAATTAGTACATGATGAGTATACATGTTCTACTGAGCCTTATAGGTCACAGTTAATGAAAAAAATGCAAGAGTTGGAGGGTGAATTAGCTGGAGAGAAGAAGGAATCTAGGAAAATAAAAGAGGAGATAGTGAATACACTTTTGACACATGTCAGTGGAAAAATGGTTAGGAAGATGAACAATGTGCATCATTTTTATTCTTTTCTCAGCGAGGCATTAAGTGTTTTCACAAAGGAAAAAGGTATCCTAGAATCCATTTTTGATAAGTGGATGAGAAGAACTCAGACAATGTGGGATGTATGCTTACGATCTCAATTTGATAGTAATGCTACCCCTCTAATTAAGCCCACTTATGAACTGGTGATTATAATGCAAGAGTTTCATGCTTTCCCTGATATTGTTGAAATAAAAATAAGGATGCTGTTTAGGGGATTTAAGGACTTGGAAAAGGTCATGCTACCAGATATAATTGATGAGGTAGGTAACATCAAGCACATGTAGGATTGTCAAAATCAAACTACTAATATTTTGAAGGCCAAAGTAGATATTATTTGTGAGGATGGAGATACTGACATTAACTGCATGTGTTGATAATTTGTTAGTCTGTCATTCCTTTTTGGAGTATTTTGAGAAAGAAAAAGATCATGTGGTGGTTAAGTATTTTTCATACAAGAAAATTATTTTTGAGATAATCAAGTTCAAATGGCCATCAGACTTGGACTATGATGGATCAAAACAAAAGTAATTAACGAGTATTTGAAGATGAGGTCTTGCCACCGTAATTGATTGGTTAAAGGAAATCAATGAAATAGTATCTTCTCGGTTAGCTAAATCAAGTGTTTTGATCTTGTATAAGTTTTTCCTTTTTGCGAGTTTCAAGGAGTTGTAATAAAATTTTTATTTTTGTGCTATGTGTCATTCCATGAGCCTGAATCTTGTTGCTCCCTTGTGTTCTATAAAAGGGAAAATAAAGGCAGGAATGGAGGATCTTGGAAGTAGGAAGTTTAAGTCCAATTTTAGAGGTCAAGTCTAATAGATTTTTAGCCTTGGAAGAATGTAAAGGATTGTTACAAATATTAAAAGAAAGGGCCTTTCTATTGGAAAATTTTGAAATGCACTTTGAGTTCTTGATAATCAAATATAAATAAAGCACAAGCAGTTTCTTGCCAATCTCTCTCCTTCTTTTGAGTTGTATGAATTTTGGATGAATTAGGTAGAGCTTTTATTTCATTCATTGTATTGTTGTAAGTGTATGCCAATATTTTGTTACTTTGATTCAAGTAATCAATTAATTATTCAAAATATATTGCATATTCATGTGGTTTTATAATAGGATATTGTAAGAAGTATTTGCAAGAAGTTCTCAACAGAAATTGTTGCAGAGTGATAATTTCTAGTTCAACATTGTCATGAATTTACTCATAAGTATGTCTTAGGAATTTCATAATGGATTAAGATACTGATCTTCTATATTAACATGCCTATTTAATTTCATCTATTTTTTTTTCCAGAAGCAAATTTAAAAATATCACTATCATTTATATTGGGTTTAATTGTTATGTTTCATCTCAAGCTCCACAATACTCAGTAGATTAGTACAAATTTGGATAATTTGTATTATTTTATCTTGTGTGTTGAGATTTAAGGATATTTTCTTCTTTTCTCAATGCAATTATGTTAATGGATTGTTGTATTTGTGTATCTAAAGGTGCACCCACCTAGGTCTTGCAGAACCAGAAGTGTAGAAGGATTTCTAATCCTTGTTAATTGGTCTAGAGCCTGGTTGTGTTTCAATAATTAAGAACTTTCCATCTCATAGAATAACTAATTGGAGATTATGGTCTACCTCTTTCAAGAACCAAATGTTCCAATGGAAACTAATTTGTGGTATAAGACCAACAATACTGTAGAAATTAATAATGACCATGATGAAGGATTAACCAAGGGAAAGGTTAATGAGGCTACCCAAAACCCTATGTTTGTAAAGATGATGGAAAATATCTTAGAAAGAGATAAAGATAGATATTTCCTCACCTTACCTCAATTAGGAGTTAAAATCCCTCATGATTTTGACACATCCAAATTAACATTAGATGAGGAAGAAGACAATCCTTTAAAAGCTATGAATCAACAACTCAAATCTTTACAAGCACAAATAGATAAAATAAAGAAAAAAAATTCTCCAAAAAAAATTTCAATAGAATCCATTTTCCCTTTCCCATTTGACAAGAATCTATTTATGAAACCTTTTCCTCAAAACATGGTATTCCCTAAATATGACAATTATATGGGTAGAATAGACCGACAAGAACACATGAGGGAGTTTGACACATTGAGTATGGAATTCCACCATGAACCCACTTATTTAATGAGTTTGTTTCATAGAAGCCTTGGTGGGATAACAATGGAATGTTTTTAAAAGCTACCTTTGGGTATACAAACCTTTGAGGAATTGATATCTAAATTGTAAATCAATATTCCTACAATAGTGAATGGTAAATCACCATATTAGATCTATGTGATACCAAGAAAAGAAGTGGAGAAGCTTTTTTGAGTTTTCTACAAAGATGGAGAAGGGTCTTTGCTAAATATCCATGAAGTGTGCCAAATAAAGAAAAGATGGAGATATTTATAAACAACTTGAACACAATAATTAGCTTACATTTTCAACTTCAATGTCCACTGCACTTTGCAAAATTAATATAAAATGGAATCAGAATAGAAGATGCTTTAGTAAGAAATGGGGAACTAAAGCTCTACAAGGATAAAAAATAATTTTTTGAATAACACCAATACCAATTTCAAGAACAATTCTTCAAACAACAATAATAATGATAAACCAAAGTTTTGATTGAAGAATAACAACAATAATTTAGTCAATGAAAGAGTAGTGGAAGCCCACAATCTAAAACCAAAACCTTTCAAAAATTTAAGTGGTTCCACTAGTAAAACTAATAATGTCAATAAATCCCCCAATAATCCTTTTAACAATAGTTCTTTCAATAAAAACCAAGGAAATAACAAGCCAAAATGAAACTCCACATCTCAATTTACTTTAGGACCAAAAAAAAAGTTTACCTCATTGGGAGAAAAACTTGAGATGACCCTAAGAATACTCATTGGGAATAAAATAATAAATTTACCAGAGGTGAGAACATATGAACCTCAAGTGAAGCCATCATGGTGGAATGATTCCAATCATTGTGAGTATCACCGTAGTAAAGGGCATAAAATGAGTGAATGTATGCGGTTGAAATATGTGGTACAAGACCTCATTGATGATGGCACAATCCAAGTGGATGGTCCAAAGAATAATGAGGACCACAAGACATTCAAGACCCCTTTCTTAAATAATGACAAGGGAAAATCTTTCAATTCCAATAAAAATCACAATAGAGGAGATAAAAAAGTAAATTCTGCACATATGTATGATAATACTATCAACTCCCTTTCTAGCTATGAAAATGTCATCAATGTGGTTGTGGTGAAGAAAATAAAATAAAATGAATCCTCTAATGTTGTGACTAGGGGGAAAGCTTCCAAAGTTACCCTACCAAGATTTTCCACTAAACCAAACTTACCTGATCCTTCATCATTTTCATCCAAACAATACAACCTTGTTGATCAAATCCAAAAGACGCTGGATCAAATTTAAATCTTGGAGTTACTTAAAATTTCACCTACACACAATAAATTTTTGGATAAAGCTTTAGTGGATATGAGGTTTCCCAATAACTTGGATGTGGAACAATTTCAAAATATGGTTGGTCACCTTATTTCTCCCCATTGTCTTTCATTTTTTAAGAAAGATGATATGTTTTTGCACCATCCCCAAAATCTACCCTTGCATATTTAAGTATTCATCCAAAAGCACAGGGTCGAAAGAGTCATAATCAATGGAGGTTCCGGTATAAATATATGTACATTGAACTTGGTAAAAGCCTTATGATATTCTAAAAATTATATTGATCCTAAAAGAAAGATAACTATAAAGGCTTATGACGATGAAGAAAGGTCCTCAAAGGGGATGGTCACCTTACCAATTAGGGTGGGTCCTATTCAAAAGGATACCGTTTGTCAAGTTCTAGACCTTAAGTTGAATTTCAGTATTTTTTTGGGTAGACCACAAATCCACGACATGCAAGAGGTACCCTTCACTTATCATCAATGTGTGAAGTTTTCATACATGGTTCAAGAAATATCTATTAGTGGAGATTTAAAACCTTTTCAATACTATACCAATGTTAAAATAGTGACATAATCATTTGTTCCTCATAATAGTGAAGGTTCTATATCAAGGACACCCAAGCAACAAGATGAAGAAGACATCCTTATTCCAATTTTTAAATTAAAAGTGAAAGTAAAATAAAATCCAAAGGATGATCCTACTACCTCAAGTAATGAAGATATTATTTCATCTTCATCCAATAAAGGTAAGGAAATAGTTAATTTACTAGAATTAAATGATGGAAACCCTAGTGCCTCAAATTAAAATTATTCTATTCAAGAAGGATTACCATCCTCCAAATCGGAAAGGGGAAAGAAAAGATGACACACTATAAAAAGATGGACATCATCATGAAGAATTTTGAAAAACAATGCAAAATCCATCAAAAAGGGGCAGGAGAATAATCTATATCACTAATGAATGTGCCTACTTCTCCTAGATATAATGGAAATCCATTTGATTCCAAAGATAAAAAACCTCACAAGTATAATGAAAATTTTGTAAGGGCTAGCACATCCTCAAATAAAGAAGAAGATAATGAAGTCGTACAATGGCTATATAAAGATGAAGAAGAAGAAATTTTGAGTGAAAGAGTTCAACACATTAGAATCCCTACACATCATTATGTGAAAGGATATCAAATCATAAAGAAAATGGGATACTAAGGATCATGACCTCTAGGAAAAATAAATAAAGGGTTATTGGAACCTGTTCAACCCATATGGAGATCTAGTGAAGAAAAATCAGGAGTAGAGTATTTTGAGCAAATTCATAATCAAAAGAGTTATTCTCATCCTTATGAAAAAATCAATAAGTTAGATTCAAAAAATAAGGATGACTTAAATGAATATGAATGAGATTCATTATCTAAAGAATCTTGTCAAGACAAAGAGATTGATGTGATATATTCCTATGCATATACATCAAAAGAGGAACAAAGTTCCAATGCACAAAGGGTCCAACTCAAAATGGGTAGGAGAGCCTTATGTACCATAATTATTAGAGGGATCTATCTATAGGTTTAATGTACAATATTTTTTCCCACAAGAAACTCAAGAGGACTCTAGTGAGGAAAATTTTAATCCTAGCTCTATGGACCATCTCGAGGAAAAACATGTCATATATTTAAGTGATACAATGTATGAGACTTTCAATGAGATCATGACCCTAACTCCAATGGACCCAAATTTTCCAATTGACCCTTTACTCTTTGTCTATCCTGAATTAATTGATTGGGAACAAATTGAGCCAAAGGACATACCTATGTTCCAAAATGACCATTCCTTACCGGTATACCTAGACACGTTGAAACTTCTTTCAAAAATGAATCATATAAAGAATAAACAAAGGTGGAAGGTGTCAAATTTCTTAGTCAAAACAAGAAAAATAAAACTAAAAGAAAAATGGAAAGATCTAGTTGTGAAAACCAATATGTGGTAGTGCTAGATCATGAAAAAATAAAAAGAAATGTTGAATATGAAGGTGAAAACCCAATTGTGGCACTTGAGGATGAGCAATTTGATGAGCATGATGAAGATAGATCACATATTTTAATAAAACCTACAAAGAAGGTCAACATTGGTAGTGAAACATAACCAAAAATAATTCACCTAGTAGCATCTATAACCAAGGAAGAAAGACAAGAGTTCATTGAATTCTTCAAGGAAAGATAAGTGAACTTTGCATGGTCATATGCAGTCATGCCAAGATTAGATCCAAATCTCATTATGCATCATTTGAATATTGCACTAGGGGTTAAAATAGTTAAGAAAAAATTGAGAAAGATGCATATGCATATAGCTCTATTGGTCAAAGTAGAATTGAAGAAACTTTTAGAACCTAGTTTTATAAGAGCCATTTCTTATGGATAATAAATATCATATATAGTGCTAGTATCAAAACCAGATAAAAGAATAAGAGTGTTCACAAATTTATGGATTTAAACAAAGCATGGCCTAAAGATGATTTCTCATTGCCAAGTATTGATATAATTGTGGATTTAACAACAGGACATCCAATTTTTTCACTTATGAATGGTTTTAGTGGCTAAAATCAGATAAAGTTTGCTCTGAAAGATCAGGATAAAATTGCGTTCACATGTGCTTGGAGAAAATTATGCTAGAATTCCATGCCCTTTGGACTTAAAAAAGTTGGAGAGACATACCAAAGAGCCACGACAACAATATTTCATGATATGATACATACTTTCATGGAGGACTATGTAGATGGTATCTTAGTAAAATCACATATTATAATTGAACACTTTCCAATATTAGAGAAAAATTTCACAAGATTAAAGACATTCAAAGTAAGGTTAAATACAAAAAATGTGCTTTTGAAGTCCAATCTGGAAAATTACTTGGGCATATTGTATCAATGAAAGGTATAAAGGTTGATCCTGTAAAAGTCAAAGCTATTATGGAAATGGGGGCACCTAGAAACATCATCTAATTAAGATCTCTACAAGGAAGGATATAATGAATAAGGAGGTTTGTCTCACAATTCATGGAGAAATGTCACTCCTTTACAAAATTATTACACAAACACATCTTTTTAAATGTGATACTCAATGTGAAGAAACTTTTTCACTTTTAAAGAAATATCTCATAAATCAACCAATTTTGATGCCACAAATCCTGTGAATGCCAATATTACTCTACATTTCAGCCACAGAAAGATCATTGGGAATTTTTGTAGCACAAGAAGATGAAAATGGAAAATAAAAAACCATCTACTATCTTAGTATAACTTTGATCACATAAGAACTAAATTATACTTTTACAGAAAGGGCATGCCTAGCGGTAGTTTTTGCTTCCCAAAAAATATGACATTATATGCTAGAAAATAAGATAAAGATCATAGTTAAGATAGATCCTCTCAAATATATTCTTAGTAAAATAACGCTAATAGGAAGGTTCACTAAATGGGTCATGGTCCTAAGTGAATTCGACAATGAATATGTTGACCAAAAGGCTATTAAAGGGCAATTTATAGCAAATCAGTTAGCAAAAGTAACATTATCAAGTGAAGAACCCATACAAGTTGAATTACCAGATGCAAATATTATTAATATTGAATTAAAAACATGGACATTATACTTTGATGGATCATATACTCAGCATGGCTTGGGGGTAGGCATACTCCTTATCACACCTCAAGGAGACACCATTCCTAAATCATATAAACTCTTGTTCCCATGCACAAATGATATAGCAGAGTATGAGGCACTTGTAATTGGAATCAAATTGGCTTTAGAATGATTAGTGATAGAATTGCAGATTTATGGTGATTCCCAATTAGTGATCAATAAAATTAATGATGAGTACCAAACAATGGATGAAAATATAATACCTTACAAAAAGATGGTGGATGATCTAAAGAAATATTTTGTCATGATCACTTTTGAAAAAATTCCAATAGGTGAAAATAAGGCAATAGATGCTATGGCTACATTAGCCTCCCTTCTTGATGCAAGGAGGGATGGACAAACGGGGCCCAAGGCACTCTTAACTATCCAAGCCTCCTTCTAGAACAACTCGGAAGCAACAACATAGAAAAGTGAGAGAAAGAAAGAAGAAATATCCTTTATTATTTCATCAAACATCATACATTCTGAGCTATAAGGCCTTCCTGGTTAGGGTCATAAACATTTGGATTTTACAGAATAATCTTCATACATGCAAGGTCACAGACCTATGATCCCAATCTTCTATCAACATTCGCTATCCAAAAATCTCCCTAAATCTAAGAATAGGAAAAAATTATATACAAGAGTCCAACAAATAGGTCGACACTCAGATCCTAAACATCCAACATAGGAAATAGGAAAGACCCTGATTTAGGTCCACACAAATCCCAATGAGAGATCCCAACGTTAATTATGCTATGGAAATTAAATGCAGAAGTTGGCCAGAAGATCCAACATCAAAATACATAACTTGGTAAGAAAGTCAACCGAGCACAAAGACCAGTCAGTGAAACCACCAATTAGCCAAAAAACCACTAAGACCCATTAGTAAAGCAAGATAGAAAAAAGTAATTGAGCCCGAGCAGAGAAAAAACAAGTCTTCAACCGAACAAACAAAAGAAGTTACCGAGCACTTTACCGAGTAGCCTCCAAAAAGCTACTGAACCAAAGAAAATATATTTTTGGTTCATCAAGATTGCCAAAGAACCCAAGATGCTCCTGTATCAAACACCTGGGATTAAAAGAAATGATTCTCCCAATCATGTGTTAGGTCCAACCTGAATTGAACCCAACTCATATTTATAAATCTAAGATGAGTCCTCAATCGGTCTATTCTTCCATTTTATCTTATACTCCATGTAATTCTTTCCTCTTGTACTTCTACCAATTCTTTGTTTCAAAATCTTCTCAACTTCTTGCATCTATTTCTTAGGATAATCACTTGGTACTGTCACTTCTTCATTAGGTTCATGATACTCATACAAATCTAAAATATTGAATATAGGTGATATATCCATGTCCTCAGGTAATTCTACTTCATAATCATTTCCACTGTCAAATCTTCTAAATATCTTGCAGGAACCATATTTCTTCATTTTCATTTTACCATATTTTCCAACAGGAAATCTGCCTTTCTTCAAATGAACCATAACTACATCACCAACTTCAAAATTATTATGTCTTCTTGATTTATCTGCACTATCCTTGTATTTCTAATTACTTTGCTCCAACTTATATTTTACTTCCTCATGCAATGTCTTCATAAACTCAGCAAAATTTTCTGCTTCAAAACTTCTTTTCTCTTCTCCAACAATGTCTTTCAAGTCTGATATACCTCTCGGTTGTGTGCCATGAACAATCTAAAAATATGTCTTTCCAGTTCTTCTATTCACTAAACTATTATATATAAAATCTACTTGTTCTAACATCACATCCCAATTAAGGAGATGGAGTGGGGAGCGGAGCAGGGAGCGGGAAATGGGGAGTGACTGGGAAGCAGGAACATGGGTGCTGGAAATTCAAACCATTCTACAGAATTAGCTTCCACAGAAGTTGCAGGTGAGGCAGGCCCTACTACCATCAAGGGCTCTACTGATGCAGGTGGGAATCTAGAGGGGAAAATGCATGGATTTACGGGAGAGGGGGACCCATACGGGGAAAAGG
Source organism: Thuja plicata (assembly GCA_018584345.1). Taxonomy (NCBI): domain Eukaryota; kingdom Viridiplantae; phylum Streptophyta; class Pinopsida; order Cupressales; family Cupressaceae; genus Thuja; species Thuja plicata. Next base: position 749,950 of record MU228252.1, read on the forward strand.
GATAGTCAAATGGGCATCCCTTTTTGGGGTTAAACCCTTAGGTAAGTCTGTATATCTTCCTATAAGGAATATATCTAAAATATCAGAGGGAAAATAGGCTATCGCTATTCCTGACCAAGTTATAGATCATAATATTAGAAAAATGGAAAATGCCCTAGTTGGAATATTTATAGGGATCAGGCCAAATATTGAAGTGATCAGAGTGCATGTTGATAAGAGATGGAAGCTCAAAGGCCAAATTGAAGTGATAGAAATGAACAAGGGTCTTGTCTCCTTTTTCTTCTCATGTGAAGAAGATAGAACACAAGCCATCTGTTGTGGTCCATGGTGCATAGGAAGAAATACTATGATTCTGCAAAAATGGTACCCTAACATGGCCCTTCACAAAGATTTTATTGTCCAAGTCTCTGTATGGGTGAAGCTCCCAGGACTTCCTTTGGAGTACTAGAATGAGGATATTTTTGATGGGATAGCTAGAGCTTTTGGAGAAATCCTTTCCATCGACCCAGGTACAGCCTCCAGAAGAAGACTTACACATGTTAGGATATGCATAGGAATCATACCAGATGTGGACATGCCAGAAGAAATACAGTTGGAATCAAGATTAGGAACATGGAATCAAAAAATTGAATATGAATCTGTTCCCTTCACTTGTTTCAGATGCAAAAAAATAGGGCATTGGGCAAAGAAATGTCCAATGAACAAAGTCACAAAACCCCATCAGAAAAAAGAATGGGAATCGACTAGGAAAATTGTAGACCTCTTGGAAGAAGAAGGATAGGAAGTAAGGAATCTAAGAGTACATAGAAGTGCGTAGAAGAGAAAAATAGTCTATCTAAAGAAAATGAAAAGGAAGGGAAAGATAAAGGAGAGACACAAAACAAAAAAGAGAAAAATTTCACAGTAAAAGCAGGAATAGACAAGAAAGATCAGGAGGACCAAGGAAATGAGACTGATCTAGTCAAGAATGACAAGGAACTCTTTGTCAAGGATACTCTAGAAGGTAAGAGCAATGACATCTACAAAACCCAAGATGAAAAGGAAACAACAGAGCAAGAAGATAATCAGTCCACTACTCAAGAAGAAGATGAACCACCTATTAAACAAGGAGATTAGGAAAATCACTATGATAATAATATATTCTTAGATGCCTAGAAAGATATTATCTTGGGGTTGGGGTTATCAGAAATGACACAAGTTTCAACACAAGAAGATAGGAAAGATTCAGAGGAAGTAGACAAACCAAAATAGGGAGACCAAGAGGAAATAGATAAATTAATTGAGAAACAAGATAAACCTAATATAGTGGAAAAATCCAAACAGAAGAAGGGTGCAGTGACAAAAGGACATAAGCATGCCAAAAATAACCAGCTAGATGTTGGAGATTTCCAGCTTTCACCACCAGGAAGACCACTAAGTTCTAGAAAGAGAAATCAAGAAACGGCTAGGAATATAGCAGATGGAACATAGAAAACTATTACCCAACTGGGTATCATCAAAAAGAAATGAAGATCATATCATGGAACATAAGAGGGTTAAATAACCCTCACAAGTAGGACCTCATCAGAAACATGATTAGAGATAATAGACCGGACATTATTCTTATCCAAGAAACTAAAATGGCAAAGGAGAAAGTGGAAAAGCTCAAATACTATAAAAATAATTGTTGTAGTGGAGGCAGCATGTAAGGAGCTTCAGGGGGTATTGTTACTTTTTGGAATGGGGATATTATTGAAGGTGATGTTCTTCTGCAAGAAAATAATTTGGCTTTCATTAGATTCCATCACATCAAGGATGGTACCTCCTGGATTCTTACTAACATCTATGCTCCCAATACTAAGAAAGGGAGATGTTCTTTCTGGACAAAGCTAGAATAGGTCAGGAAGACCTTTGAAATTGAAAGCTGGTTCATAATGGGGGATTTCAATATCCCTCTTAAGGAAGATGAAAAAATGGGAGGATCACAACCTAACTTAGAGAGTCAGGTTGACTTAATGAATTTCATTTCTAGTCAAGCACTCACTAATGTTGATCTTCAAGGCATTAGTTACACCTGGTCTAATCGAAGAGCAGGAAAAGACTTGATCCAGGTAAGATTAGACAAAGCCCTCATTTCTAATGAATGTTTTTAGCAATATAATTGTTCCTTAACAACTTTTATTAGAGTTGGCTCTGACCACTACCTACTGTCGTTTATCACCGACCCTATTATTAGAAGTAAAAACTATCCCTTTAGATTTGAAAAAATGTGGACTATTCATCCTGATATGTACCTCAAATTCAAAGAATGGTGGAATATTAAAATTGAGGGTACAGCTATGTATAGATTGACCTTAAAGCTGAAACATGTTAAAGACAGAATTAAGAAGTGGAATAAAGAAACCTTTGGCAATATCTTTTCTTCTAAGTCAGAAATTATGTCTGATCTTAAAGAAGTGTAGGAGGCAGTTTAGAAGGATGGGTATGTGAATAATCTCAAAGAACTTGAAACTGAAATCTTAAGCAAATATCATGATATTGTGCACAAGGACGAAATCTTTTGGAAACAAAGATCTAGAAATACTTGGTTGAGAGAGGGGGATAGGAATACTAAGTTCTTTCATTTGAGGACAACCAAACATAAGGCTGCTAACAGGATCTCTAAAATTAAAGTCAATAATAGACATATGGATAAGGAGGAGGATATCTCTAAAGAAGCAAGAAACTTCTTCTCTATCCTTCTTTCCCAGGATGACTAGCTTGACCAAAATCTTCAAACTAAACTTCTTGAGAGTATACCTAAGATTCTGAATGAAAATGATAATCACTATCTTTCAGCTATCCCTTCTAATGATGAGATCAAAGAGGCTATCTTTTCTTTTGATGTTAATAAATCTCCGGGTCCTGATGAATTTCCTATATTCTTCTTCCATCTGTACTGGGAGATAGTTCATAAGGATATTACTGATATAGTTAAAGAATTTTTTGGATCTACTAAAATCCTTAGAGAAATGAATGGAACGTTTATTGCTCTCATTCCAAAAAAAGTAGGGGCTGATTCTATGGACCTCTTCCATCCTATTAGCCTATGTAACTCTAGCTACAAAATTATATCAAAAGTTATAACTTCAAGGATTCTGAAATTGCTCTCTAAATTAATTGCTCATCAAAAAATAGGATTTATCCCAGGGAGGCAGATCTTAGATTCTATCATAATTGTCCATGAAAATATACACTCTCTGACAATGGCTAGAAAAGATGGATTTATTCTTAAGATTGATCTTTCTAAAGCCTACGACAGAGTGGACTGGAAATTTATGCAGAATATCCTAAGAACCTTTGGTTTCAACCTCAAATGTATAAAAGTGATAATGCAGTTGGTTTCTACTCCTACTTTTTTGGTTCTTGTCAATGGTTCTCCTCCGGCCTTCTTTAAATCTTCTAGAGGACTGAGGCAGGGAGACCCTTTATCCCCTGTTCTATTCATCATAATTTCTAAGTGTTTGGATAGATAAGTTGAAAGTACTGTTAGAAATGGGTATCTCAAAGGGTTAAAACCTTCCTCCTCTAACCTTGTGTGTTCTCATCAGAAATTTGTGGATGATTCAATTTTCATGTGGGAAGCTACCGTTAATGAAGCCCGAACTCTAAAAAATCTTCTCAAAAATTATGGAAAGCCTACCGATCATCTAATCAACTGGAATAAAAGCTTTATTTACTTCATTAATACCCCTGAGTATAGACAACATAAGATCAGTAGAATTATGAATTTCCAAATTGGGGAGCTCCTTGCTACCTACTTAGGTCTTCCCCTTGGGATTAATCCTCTAGATTCCTTTTGGAGTGCTCTTGTGGATAAGTTTCACAAGAAACTTGCTAGATGGAAAGGTGCTTTGCTCAGTCAAGTTGGTAAGATACAACTTCTCAAATCTTCACTTCAGAGTATTCCTACTTATGCTTAAAGTCTCTTTAAGATTCCCAAAAAATTTGCTGAGGCTATTGAAAAAATCCAAAGGCATTTCCTTTGAAACGGTGTTGAAAAATCTAACAGATTTGCTCTTATAGGATAGGATAAATTCTGCATGCCTAAATCCAAAGGTGGTTTGGGTATAAGAAAAATTAAAAGAATGAATGAAGCTCTTCTAGAAAAACTTGGTTGGAGAGGTTTCTCTAAGAAGAGCGAGTGGAACACTATTTGGCACAACAAATATAATAGGAAATCTGATTCCATTATTGACTTTCTTAATACTGAAGATACTTTGATGGGATCGTGTATATGGAAGAATGTCATAAAAGTCAAGAACATTATCAGAAAAGGTGTGAAGTGGAAAATTGGAAAAGGAAATAGAGTGGAATTTTGGGAAGATATTTGGATAGGCAACCAACCTCTTGTTATGAATACTGTTTGGGGTCCCTTTGCTGGAATATGTAAAGAAAATATTGGCACTAAAGTTATGGATTATAATTGTAACGGGACCTGGAAGGATCTTACTATTGTGGATAAGGCCCTTCTTTCTCTTAATATTACTCTCAATTCTATGATCCTAAATTCTAAAGAAGACTCTATGATTTGGAAAGAAACCACTAATGGTAACATTACTATGGGCTCGGCTTATAACCTTAATGAGGAGAACAAGATTCCCCCCTTTTGGGCCAAGGCTTGGATCAAAGGATTGACTCCTAAAATCAATATTTTTTTCTGGACCATGATCAAAAATAAAATCCTCACTCTTGACAACCTCAAGAATAGAGGAATGTATATTACTAATATGTGTGTTATGTGCAGGAAAGAGGAAGAAATGGTCAACCATTTATTTATCCATTGCAGCTATGCTATTGAGGTTTGGTCCAGTTGGATGAAGGCTCTAAATGTTGATTGGGTCTTACCTAATGATATTCAAAATATGTTCACTTCTTGGAATATTAACTCTAAGAGTGAAAGTATCAAAAAGATTTGGTAAATTTCCCTTCCTCACATTTCTTGGGCAATTTGGAAGGATAGAAATGAAATAATTTTCAGAGAGAAAGATTCCCTCCCTAAAATCTTATTTAGAAAATCTCAAAACTTGATTATTGATAAATTTAAAATTATGAAAGTTAAAGAGAATCATGAAGGAAAAGAGGATAGGGCTATCCTTGAAAAATGGGGTATTAAGACTGATGAAAAAATCTACAACAACATCAGAGAGGGAATTGTGTGGGAAAGTCCTCCAAATGGGTGGATCAAAATTAACTTTGATGGGGCCTCAAAAGGTAACCCTGGAATTGCAGGATGTGGTATGGTAATGCGAGATGAAAAAGGGTATTGCATTGCAGCTAGGGAAATCCCTATAGGGCTTCAAAATAACTACATGGATGAGGCTTTAGCTGCCCTTAATGGTTTAATCCTTGCTAGAGAAAATAACTATAGAAATGTTTGGGTTGAAGGGGACTCCTTGAATATTGTTAATACTCTCAATAATATATCCCAACCCTCGTGGATGATTAGCAATATCATTGATTATGCAAAATCTATTATCAAGGATATGAATAATTGCATTGTTACACATGTGTACCGCGAAGGCAATATTTGTGTAGATTGGGTGGCCAACTACGCATGTAGAAGTGACCGAGCTCATACTTGGAATAATGAAAGCAGTATGCCGTACGATCTTATATCTCTCACACATAAGGATATGATTTACAGTAGGCAGAGAAAAGAAAATCATTTATTCCAATGAATACAGATTACACAGGTTTAGTAAGTCCTAATAATGAGGATTTAACCCTTCACAAAGTCACTTGGTGTCGTATTAGTCTTTTGCACAGATTTTGGGGGTTCACAAAAACTGAGGAAATCATTAAAGAAAATTAGAGAAATGGTATAAACAAAATAAGAAAGATCCAGAACAACATAGAAAGAAAAACCAGAATGGGAGGAGGTAAGAAAAGACATGAACCTGTAGACTGTAGTGAATGGAAGCAGAATGACAAAGTTTGGGATATCCTGCAGAAGGGTAATTTTGCAGCTTATATGGAGAAGCTCCATGGAGGAAACCCTGCAATCACCAGCTTCTTTATGCGTAACTGGAAGAAAGGTAAGATCAATTTCAATAACCAATGGATTGAAATAATAGAGGAACTTATTGTGGAGGCTAGAGGTCTATCAATGCAAGGTATGAAATTTTATCGCGATAGGAGTTTTTTTGACAAAGCTTATGAGCGATTTCTAGAGAATGAGGAGGAGGCTGACAGACTTGCTAAGAAGGTTGGCGGCTTATTTAGTACTACTAACATTAGTCACCCCTAGAATTTTGTGCTTTATGTTGTTATTTGTTATCTTACCTTGGATGGCAGATTTACTAGAGCCTATGGGCATCACTTTTTCATTTTAAATTATTTTAGGCATAATGAAGATATCACCATCCCCTTCTATTTAATGAGTTCTCTGAATGTTACCATGAAAGAGTTCCAGAAAGACCCTTTTGGGGATCATGCCTCCCACCAAGGCCTTATGGTTCTCATATACGATGTCTTAAAAATGAGGAAACTGGAAAAATTTTCTAGTAAAGGGAAAATTCTCAATGAAGTGGAGATAGAGGATGATGATTTAGGGGAAAAATGTGACGAAGACTCTGAGGACGAGATCATTCTCAGCACCAAGGGTAAGGGTAGTCTGAAGGGAAGTTCCTTGAAGAAGAACAAAGTGGAGAATGAGGAAATTAACCCTAATATGGAGGGTTTTAGAACAGAAGATGAAGATATTCCCAATAGCCAGAGAAAAAGGAAAATTAACTTCAGGCCGAAGATTTTGCTTCCAAGAAATCAAAGAGGAACAAGGGCATCCTTATCTCATCTGAGGAGGAGACCCTAGTTCATGAGAGCTTAGATAACAAGGATAAAATGAAGAAAGATAAGGAAAAAACCAAAATAGAGGGTGAGGAAAAAGAAGCAATCTATCAGGGTAAGATTAATCCTAAAAATACTGAGAAAGTCAAGGATAGTCTCAACATTGGAGCAGCTCAGAAAGAAAGCATCCTTTCTTTCAGGAAGTTCATGGCCACTATTTCTCAAGACATTAAGAAAATGACGGCTGAGATTAATGAACAGGCTAAGACAGTGGGTATGATAAAAGTTGCTACCTTTGGGGAAGACTCAATGGCCAACAATCTGAAGAACTGGATGGATGCCATCAAAAAAGGTGAAGCCTTTGGGGAACTAGGCACAAAGGTGCTGATAATGGAGGATAAATTAAAAAGAAAAGAAAATTAAATTAAAAAGATAGAGGAGAACCTGTCCTTGTAGGAAAATAAAATGGAAAAAATGGACTTCATGGTTAAAAAAATCTGCGAGCAAAGCTACAACATTCTGAGGGTGTTAGTGGAGCAATGCAGGAATCTGATGGAGAAATCAGAAGCCATTAGAGGAGAGGAGAGTAAAGATCCCAAGGAGGGGATGGGCATTGGAATTCATACTCGATCGAGCATAAAGAAGAAAGAAACTAAAGATCTTAGGCTCTCTATGGATAATATGGAGCTCCTGGCGGAGCAGGAAAAACTTATGATGGAGACCAGCTAGCTCCTTGTTTGTTCCTTTTTTTTCCTCATGCTATCTTTTACTGGTGCTGTCTTTTTCTATCTTTTTGGATTGTAGGGCCTTTGGCCCCCACTTCTCTTTTGTCTAGTTTTTTTTGTCTATTTGGTCAGCCCTAAAAATATTCTGATCTTTGTACAAGGTTTTGGGACCTTTCAAATCCTTCTTTTACTAATTCAAAACATCACATCCCAATTAATTGATGTGTCTCCAACTAAGCATCTCAGCAAGTTACCCAAACTTCAGTTTACAACCTCTATTTGTCCATCAGTTATTGGATGGGATGTATATCTATACTTCAAATCGATGTCCAGCTTCTTCCAAAATATTTTACAAAACTAGCAAACAAACTTACTATCTCGGTCAGAGATGATACTCTTTGATAATCCATGCAATCTGACAATGTCCTTAAAGAAAAGATCTTCTATATTAACTCCATCTAATGTTTTCTTAGATGGTATGAAATGTGTCATTTTAGAAAATCTATCCATAACAACAAATATGGAATCATTACCTCTTACTATCCTCGATAAGACAAGAACAAAATCTATGCTGATATCACTCCAAGGTTTCTCAGGAATAGTGATCGGTGCATACAAACTAGTATTCTGACTTACTCCTTTTGCAACTTGACAAACTCCACAACTTTTCACAAATTTATGAACATCCTTATACAAATGAGGCCAAAAATACCTTTCCTTAAGAAAACTCAATGTCTTATCAATTCAAAAATTTCCATCCAAACCAATACTATGTTTTTCCATGATCAAATTAGTTCTCATTGATCCTATTGGTATCCACAACTAAATACCTTTGAACATCATATATTTTTGAATTCAAAATATTCTTCATACTTACTCGACTAATTTGGAATAGACACTCTACACATTATCCACTGCTTAAAAAAATTAAGGTAATTTTCATACAAATGCTTCATATTATCAAAACCAAGAACCTCAATTCTCATTTCAGTCAACAAAGATCTTCTTCTACTCAATGCATAAACAATTCAGTTAGAAACTCCACTTTTATGCTTTATCACAAATGTGAAACTCTACAAATACTCTACCCATTTCATATGTCTCTGATTTAACTTATTCTGACTACCCAAATATTGTAAAGCCTTATGATAAATATATAACACATATTCACTTGGCATCAAATAATGTCTCCATTTATTTAATGCTTGAACAATAGCATAGAATTCTTGATCATAGATATAATTTTTCCTTTTTGCATCATTCAACTTTTCACTAAAGAAATAAAAAAGTTTACCTTCTTGAGTCAACACAGCTCCTATTGCATTTCCACTTTCATCACATTCAACTTGAAATACCTTATTGAAATTAGGTAAGGCTAATACTGTACACACAAAATAGTGCACTTCTATGAATCCTTACATGCAAGGAAACTCAAGAATGAGCCCTCACAAATCGATCCATAGCTCTCTATGCATGGAGTTGCAAGATTTATAAAAATTGCTCTC
>MU228252.1:764243-785124 GCA_018584345.1 Thuja plicata
ATGATTTGATCAAGGAAATTGATATAATTGATATTGTTGATATTTGAAAATATTGATTCAGGGATTTGATAAATTGAGAAATGGGGCCCAAAGTCTAGGCGACCATTTTAGGGTGCATACAAATACAAGTAATTCAACAACCTTTTGTTTCAAAGTCTCAAAATTCTTATCAGCTCCATGTTTCCATTTTAATTCTCTTTTATCTCCCCACATTGTCTCAGTCATAGAATTACAAATAGAACTTAAATTTATGATAAACTTCTTGTAAAAAATTGCCAATCCATGAAATGATCTTACCTCACTGACATTCTCAGGTGTAGGTGAACTAAGTATAGCTTCAAATTTCTCAAGATCCATCTTCAAACCATCAACTGAAACCACAAAACCTAAATACACAAGTTCTTCTTTCATGAAGGAACACTTTTTCAAATTAATCAGCAAATTTTCCTCTTTCAATATTTGTAACACTTGTTTTATATGCATGAAATTATCTTCTCGAGTTTTAGTAAATATCATAATATCATCCAAGTATACAATCACACATTTATTCAAAAATTTCTTCAAAAATTCATTTACCAATCTCATAAATGTACTCTGTGCATTAGTTAAACCAAAGGGCATAACTAACCACTCATACAAACCTTCTTTTGTCTTGAAAGCAGTCTTTAATTCATCACCTTTTCTAATTTTGATATGATGATATACACTCTTCAAATCAATTTTTGTAAAATATTTTTCTCACTCAAACAATCCATTATATCATCCTTCCTCGATATAGGAAATCTATACTTAACTGTTATCTTGTTGATTGCTCTTGAATAAGTACACATTCACCATTCTTCATTATTCTTAGGTGCTAACAGTTCTAGTATTGCACATGGACTCAAAATTTCTCTGATCAAACCCTTGTTCAATAACTCATGAACTTGTCAGTTGAGTTCCTAATTTTCAGTTGGTGTCAATCAGTGTGGTGCCTTATTTGGAAAAATTTCTCCAGGAATAAGATCCATACAATGACTAATATCTCTCATCAATGGAAAACCATTAGGTACATTAGGTGAAATTATATCCTTGTACTCAGTAAGAAATTTCTCAACCTCTATAGGAAATTAATCTTCTATGTTATCACTTGGTTTGTTAGGAATCAAATCATAACATATATCATTCCTTTCCAAATTCTTAACAAACTATCTACCTTCCATTAAACAAACTTTCATAGATGTGCATATTTATCCAACAGATTCTTCAACCAAACGTAACAAGATTTTCTTCTTACCATCAACCCAAATAGTATATTTGTTCACTCTTCCATCATGTATAGCATGTATATCATATTTCCAAGGACTACCAAACAAAGTATGACAACAATCCATAGGCATAATATCATACAACACCTTATCATAATACTTTTCAATTTTCAGATTCAAAAAACATTATTTACTTAGCATTAATGTATGTTCATCCTTTATCCATGAGATATGATAGGGATTTGTGTGCTTCATTCTTTCCAAATATAATTTTGTGACCATTTCCTCTGATTCCAGATTCTACGAGCTTCCACTATCAATAGTTATCTTCCAAACTTTGTCTACAACTCTGCATCTGGTCTTGAACAAAATTTTCTTTATAGGATCTTTCTTTTCACTCCATAATATTTTTCTCACCATTAGGTTCCCTTCCTTCTTAGTTTCATTTGGTGACTCTTCTTGCACCAAAGAATTTCTACTACTACTGACTTTCTTGCTTGCATGTGTACACTCAAAATATCTATGTCCTTCTTCACCACAATTGTAACAAGTTCCTTGGAACCTCTTCTGCTATAACCACCTCAAGAGTATTTTCCTCTTCCTTAGAATGAACTTCCACCTTTCCACTCGGTCTTGCCTTTGTCTTAATGTGTGTCTTGATTTGTTTTGTCTTGATCATATCTGTTAGATAACTAAGAGGGGGGGGGTGGGTGAATCAGTTGTCTCCCAATTATCCAAAAATCCCAAATTTCTCCCAGATGTATATAAAAAAAAAATCAAATAAACAAATCAAATCTGTGAAATGTATACTATGATCTCAAACTTATCTTCAAAACTGTATATTAAGTTGTCTAGTCATCTACTGAGTAGCAGTAAATCAATACTGTGATTACTGATCAATGTAGATAAAGTAATGTGTAAAGAAAAATAACATTCCACAACAATCATACACATTGACTCATAAATTTTGAACATGGAAACCCTACTAAGGAAAAAACCACCTGGGAACGGTAACCCAAAATATTTCACTCTTCTGAAGTGAGCTTAATTAAGAGACAACCCTATTAAAGCTTACAATTTAGACTATTAAATGTGACCTGGTTAGAGGATTTAAAACTAATAGTTCTCTCTTTACCAATCATTCTCTATGGGGTCAAAAAGAAAACACCCAACATTCATTAGAATTTCATAATAAAGACTTTCATGTCCTACTCGGTTAAGAGATTTATCTATAAAAATGGTTAAACTGATACAATAATGATCTGATTCAAATACAACTCTATTTGTAGATTTTCAGATCTATGCTAAGTACATAATACCACTGATCAATTTTTTTACTTCATTTCATCTGATTCTTCATACCTTATTATGCTCGGTTAATGCTCTTTTGTCCATCACTCGCTGTTGTCTGCAAAAATGCTTGGTTCTATCTTTAACCAGGTGGATCACTCATGTATGAAATTTGCATGTGTTCACATCATAGCATCATTTTATTGTTGGAAATAATAGGAAGTATGTACTGAGAGGGGAGGGGTGAATCAGTACCCCTAATTTTTTATTTATTTATAATCTTTTTTAACCTTTAACCTTTAGTAATCAATTGTATTACCAACCATTTGTTCTATCCTATCTTTATGTAAGTTATCTCAATTCATAAACTCCATAAGCATGTAAACATTCATAGAAGCATTCATGAAATGTAATGACACATAACACAAGATATAGTAATGCAGAAAACCCCTGTTAGAAGTTAAAAACTACGGTGGGGATGGCACCCACAAAAACTTCACTATCTACAAATTGGAAGGGTCCGATTAAGGCTTACAATTTGATCACTTCTGATGATCTACCCTATTAGGAGTATTATGTGGAGACTGGTTAAGGTCTACTCTATTAAGATCTTTAGCAACACTATTTAGTGTGCACTCAGTTAAGAGATTTACAAAGGATTGTTAAATCCACCTTTCTTGAAAGGATTTCTTCTATTTGTTACACTTGTTAGAATGTAGAATAAAATATTCAATGACCTAAGTTTATGCAATCTACAATTGCTAAATACAGATCCTATAAAGTTCACATGTACAATGTATCACCTAATGTGATTGATTAATACCTTTGTTGCTTGGTAGCCTTGAATCTATTTCTTGATAACCTAATTCATCATTTGTTGTTGTGATTCTTGAAACTCTATCTCTGATCCATAGATGTGCTCCTCAGCTACAATCATCCTCACATCCATTTCAAATGAATGATTACACATCTATTTATACAATAGATTGACCTAATTAAGTTTCACCTATTACAATGATAACTCTATGATCAAAGGTTTACAACTTGACCTTGATCTCCTAGTTTGCATGTTTTCAATCAGTTAGACTGATTAAAATAATTACAATTACATTACTTGTCCCTCAAGAAATGGATAAAGATAAATATAAAAAACAAGTTTTTTATCTGACGTGGAAGTCAATTCCACATTTCTCGGGATATAACTCACTTTCAGTGACTAAAGCTCGGGTTTCTCTTAAAGTCTATCGGCTAGTGTTCCTTCCGTGAACTGTCTATCAGGTTCCCTTGTCAGGTTACTCTGTCAGTTTCCTTTTATCAGGTTACACTAAACTTTGTCATCGATTTACCTTGTAAACTTCTATGTTGGGTTACTCTTCTTGTTGTGTAATCGGTTTACCTTCTCGGTTTACACTGTCGGGTTTTACTTCAAGATTTTTGGGTTGCACTAGAACCTGTCTTTCGGTGGCCTATTATTAACAATGTCAAATTTTTTTTCTTTTCATACTAATGGAAAAATTATGTCATCAATCTCCCCCTTTGACATTAGTATCAAAAAACTGATATGTGTGCAAAACTTAAAATGTTTTAGTATATACACCATGTATTTCACTTAGTCATTTTATGACTCCTCCTTCATATATGCCTTGATATAGTATATGTATATGTATATGTATATATATTTTCCTTTATACATATATTTCTCCCTTTATTCTTTATCTCTTTGTCACATATTAGTTTCCCCCTTTTTTTGATAATAAGGACAAAGGTGTATACTTACAACTTATAAAAAATATGGGAATGGCAATTATTCAAATCCTCCATAATTTTCTCCCATTTCTTCTTTAGGTGCTCAAGAGCCATGTGCTCTAGTGTAATCTGGGCAACAATATATTAGATGATGTCTGCTATAGACATCTCTGGGGTGGAAATTAGCTAGTTTTCTGATGTCATGTGTTGTTGCTGAAGGGTAAGATTTAGTAACATTAGAGCCTGTAGCTCGGTAACCTCATCTCTAAACTTTTTTTTTGCTTCTATAATTTTTTGTCTTAACCTTTTGGATTTTATAATATTTTCAAAATGCATCTTGATTGGATTGTCATCTTAGGTTAGACCTTGTACGCTTGCAGTTAGATTGGAATATATGTTTACAATATTATCACTATTTTCCTTAGTGATTTTCTCTAAAGTGTATGGCTTTTGAATTAAGGAAATAGATTCAGAAATGATTAGGTCTAATTCATGTGCAAGTTCTGAAAGCTTTACCTTGTTCTCTACCACTTCTTAGAGGATCTTTTCTATCAATTTGTATTGATATTTTTTTTATGCTCGTTCTTCGATAGCTTTCTCTGCGTCCACATTCTGAGATGTGATGGCCTTGGTTAGAATGAAAAGTTGATCCAAAATAGGTGCATTTTGATCAACATCTATGTCAGAAACTATCTGTGACAATATATCCCTTGTTTTTTCTAATACTAGGGATTCTTTATGCTCCTTCCTTATCTTTTCTTTCATAGCTTTCCTTTGACATATCTCTCCATACTTTTTGAGAGATTTAAAATCTAATGTAGAAGGATCACACTTTGGAATCTCAATGATTTCATTGAGTTTTACCTACATTTTTCTCTTCTTGGTCTTCTTCTTCTTCTAGTGAGATGAACCTATATGCAGTACCATAGCAAGTTTTTTTCTTGGTCTGATGTGTTGAATGAAGGCTTAGGTGGTGTTGTACCTTTTTTTTTTTTTTGCTCAGGGTTTTCCTTTCAGTTGTGTGTGGACATCTCCACATCAACCTTCGGTGTATTTGCAACAGCTCCTTTGGTTTTCTTAGGAGTTGTATCAAATGGCTTATCTTCTTCACCTTTCTCTTTTTGCACTTCATCTATATCTTTCATTTGTGCCTCTTTTTCATTGTGATCTCCATCTTTTGTAAAATTTTGGTCTCCACCAATGACTTTCTATTCATCAATTGTATCTTTCTTTTCTTCTTCCCCTGCATCCTTAGGTATGCTTGCATCCTTGTCAGGTGACTTATCCTTTTTTGAGATTATATTGATAGCTTGTATAAATAATGGGATTTGTCCTAGTATGTCTACCTGTGTAGAATGTATAGTTGTGTCCTATTCATCAGTTTGGTCTGGGACAATAGTGACATCTTCATCTTTGTGTACTTCATCTGTAGGATCTATTCTAGTAATACCAATAATGGTATTATCAGGCCCTATTTCATCTGCAGTGTCCATATTCTTATTTTCTGTTGTGTTCAATGTTTCTCTATTTACATCCTCACCATAATTTATAAGGATGTGCTCAGGGATCAATTTATCCTGATCTCCTTTATTGTGTACATGCTTGGGGCTTGAGTCTTCCTTGGGTGGTTCAAGTATTTTATTCTAGTCATCCACACTGTCTTTGTCAAGATCAATTAATTTTCCCTACAACACTTTGTAGGCTCTTAGCTTTGGTGAGAACCTCTTGGAGTGTAGCTTCATCATCTCTTCAATCTCCTCCATTTTAGATTTAGGTGGCATACCTGAAACTAGGGCTCTTTCCCTTATCTATTTCTCTTCCTTTAGTGCATGTGTCCACCTTGCCAACAATCTATTCATAATTTCTTTAGGCATTTTGTCCTCAAATTGTATGGGCTCATATTTGAAGTTACACATTACTGTAATGATTGCATCTTCTAACTTATTTTGATCCTTGGGATCCAATGTGAGCCATTTCCTAATCTTAATGTCATTTACTAAACTTGATTTGATGATAGATTCACATACCTCTTCAATTGTGTTAGGGAACTTACTCTTAATAGGTTGTTCATCTTTTTCTATATCTTCAACATCTTCCTTTGTGAGGATCAATTTAATTCTCCTCTTGGGTGTTGTAGTATTTTTGGTTTAATGCTTTCTTTTGTAGATCCTCACTTGAACTTTCTTGACAAGTGTTGAGTCTACCTTAGTTGTTTGACTTTGTTTCCTTTGTGCAGCTGTAGTTATAGATTTCTTCAGGGGTGGGGGTGCATCAGACTTTGTGGACTCTGAGTCACTCACCTTTTTTGCTTCACCGATAGGTGCCTAACCCCTAATTTCTTGTGTCTTTTCTATTTCACCGATAGGTGGCTGACCCTCAATTTCTTATGTCTTCTTAGTTTCTTCCTCATTAATCGATAGCTTCTTCTCTAGTGTCTTAACCAATTTTTCTTTCTTTATGTCTATCTTCTTTAATACTAGGCCTATTTTTATTCTTGTCTTGGCCTCTTCATAGGTTCTAAACCTAGGTATTTTCTTGCCTAATGGTTCATTTAACACTACTTCAATAGAATTTTTTGCTTGATCTATGTTGACCTCATAGTCAAGTGGAGATAAACATGCTGTCCTCAGTTTAGCTAGTTTGATAAAGGTGTTATCGGTGTCTACCATAAAAATGTCAGTTTTGTACTCTTTTACCAATTTTTTTGGTATACTCATTCATTTCTGCATTTTGTCTTTAAATCCAGCAAAGTATTCATCCATAACATATTTGAAATTGTCAGCTAGTGTCTTAATGAATTCACTGATCTGTATAGTGGCTGGTTGGGTAGTGTCCCATTTGACATCTCTGATAGATGGGAAGGTTTCTTGAAAATAGAAAAATATGCACGTAATGAGTGAAACAAACTTACATGAGTTGGTATTTTGTGTTGTGATTGTTCTCATGTTCTCATCTAATTGCCTTCATAGAATTTCTGATAAATCCAGTTGCAATCCCTTCTTAACAATCTTGTGTGTTGTATCCACTGCTCTAGATGCAATATTGTTCATCCTGCTAGCCTAAAATATTTTGTATCCTAAGACACATGCTCCAAACTTCAATTCATCATCGGTGATTGTGGATACCTTTAGTCCTCTTCCATCCCATACTGCTCCTGTGGCCTTATCAATGTCAGGGCGATGAGGGTGCTTGAGTGCCTTTACGTTATCGGTTATAGGATAACCGGTAATAGTGTGTATAATATCCTTGGTTATCACTGTAGGCTCATCCAGCCACATTTTTCAGTCATGTACTTTGCTTAGTACTAACCAAATCCATTCGATCTTGAATTCCTTTAGGAAGAATAGGGAATTTGTGAGCCCTTTGACTTTGATGTGTTTATGTTCCTCTTTTATTGTTCCATCATATTTTCAAATCTTCTTGTAAACTTTCTCAACATTGAGATCTCTAATTTTTGTGATCTTGCAATGAATGTAGGATCATACATCCTCAATTAAAAAAACCCTAGGTGGAATTCTGGAGAATGCTCTAGATTCGTCGGGTTGTGAGGCACCCTCTAGAAATATCTTGTAATGAGTTTCCTCACATGTAGTGTTCTTAATCATGTTAACCTTATTCTCCTTTGAATTCTTGATTTTAGAAGTTCGAGAGTTAGTTACCATTATTTTAGAAATTAGGGCTTTTTCCCGTAAATAAAAATAGAGTTCTCGGTGATCATTATTACTTACTTCAACCTTCTGCTGCTGTTAGGAATCTTTCTTAGTGTTGTGAATAAGGTTGGATTCGCTCTACAATCTGGTTGCTTCATGCTATGGTTTTTCTCTTCCTCTTTGCTCAAATTACTTTGTGAATAATGAGCTATTCTGTCAACTATTTATTGACTTTTGTGCCCTACATCATGCATTTAATGCTCACCCACTTATCAGTGTATGAAAATAGAGTCATTAGGGATCACACACAATTCATTCTCAGTGAGAACATGATGCTTCAGGGCTGGTGTCAATTCATTACGTTCACCAATGGATCTCGATATTTGGTGAAGACAACATGACAACTTTTACGATTACCGATGAGTCTCAGTTTATACTAGAAACTTAGCTTTATATGTTAACCGATGATTCTCGGTAAGTATAGACAACTTAGCTTTGTATGTACATTTATGGTTTTTAGTATGTATTTGTTGACAGGATTGTATTCACAAAATTATAACAAGTAATACCATAGTGCATCTTTAATCATGCTAATTTGGCATTTCATCAATGCATAATGGAACTGATGTACAGTATAACTTAGCATAGTGCAATTCCATACTTACTTGTTCTCCTTAAGTGGGAGTGGTGATTTCACTAGATCTATTGGATAAGGTGTCACCAATTGCATTGCTTGGTCGAGCTTCATCAGTGTCTTTAGCTTTCCTCCACATTTTCTTCCTTATTATCCTAATGTCTTCAATGGCATTTCCATTGGTAAATGTGCTTGTCTCTGTCATTCGGCCTCTGCATTATTTGCTTACATGACCGACCCTATGACAGTGTAAGCATGACATTCTAGGGTTAGTCCAACTTCTAGACCTTCTTGTCCATTTTCTCATACAGTTTGCTTCTATGTGACCATATCTTCCACATGCTGTACAATTTTTCAAAGTGTTGTAATCCCAAACATATGAGTTACCGACTCTTTTATGTTGATAAGCATGTTCTTGATCTTTTGGCTTCCATGCTTTATTTTTATTCTTCCAGCATTCAAGAGATGTGTGCCCATGTATTTTTCAATTAGGACAATACTTTTCCATGTAGGTTTCCTTCTTTGGCTGTTTCACCTCATATTTACATTCATATGCTTTATGTCCTTTCTTGTTACAATTATAACAATTTCCTATGAATGAAGGTATTGAGTTAGGAATACCTTTCATTTTTCTCCTTCAAACATTTGATGCATGGCTTGGTTTTCCACAGTGATTGTATGACTACTTTCTTGGTCTAGGATTTGTGTAGACATCTTTTGGATCAGCTTTATTTGATGATTTTCCATTCTTGGTATACCCTAGTCTGGTATTGTTGTTGACTCTTCTTTGTCCATCTAGAAAATCATCCATCCTTTTTGTGCTTTCTTTAGCTCTCTTAATCATGTCATTGTGTTGTTTCTAAAATCTTACTTCATGCTTTAGTTTTTCATTTTCTTCTCTAAGCTCACCAATAGCTTCTATTCTTTCAATGAGTTATGTATTCATTCGGTTTTCCTCTTGACTCATAAGAATAATCTGATTGGTGATCTCATGATGATGTTTAGTAAGTCTTTGTATTTTTGACTCTTTCTCTTGTAGATTTTCTATGATCTTCCTCATTTCATCAATAGATAGTGTTATCTCTTTCTCATCTTGTCTAGAATTTTTCATGACATCAATCATCCTTACCATCTATGCCTCTTGACCGATTTGCAATATCTTGACTTTCTCTATTAGATGTTGATTGATTTCATTCAGACTTGTGATGCTACCTTTAGATGTGTCTGATGCTTTGCTAGATGTAGATCCTGATGACTCTAATAAGTCAGGTATCTCTTCCTCATCAAAGTATTTTTCATTTGGAAAAATTCCTCTAGGAATTAGATCCATACAATGACTAATATCTCTCATCGATAGAAAACCATCAGGTACATTATGTGAGATTATATCCTTGTACTCGATAACAAATTTCTCAATATTTGTGAGAAATTCATCTTCTGTATTATCACTCAATTTTTTAGGAATCAAAGTATAAAAGATATCATTCCTTTTTTAAATTCTTAACAAACTGTGTACTTTCCATTAAACAAACTTTCATAGATGTGCATATTTATCCAACAGATTCTTCAACCAAAGGTAAAAAAAAATTATTCTTACCATCAACCCAAATAGTATATTTTTTAAAGCTTCCATCATGTATATCATATTTCCAAGGTCTACCCAAAAAAGTATGACAACAATCCATAGGCATAATATCACACAATACCTTATCATAATACTTTTTAATTTTTAGATTCAAAAAAAATTGTTCACTTAACATTAATGTATGCTCATCCTTGATCCATGAGATCTGATAGGGATTTGGGTGCTTCATTTTTTCCAACTAAAATTTTGTGACCATTTCCTCTAATGCCTGATTCTCTGAGCTTCCACTATCAATAGTTATCTTCCAAACTTTGTCTGCAATTCTGCATCTTTTATTGAACAAAATTTTCTTTATAGGATCTTTCTTTTCACTCCATAATATTCTTCTCACCGTTAGGTTCCCTTCCTTCTTAGGTTCATTCAGTGACTCTTCTTGCACCAAAGCATTTCTACTACTACTGACTTTCTTGCTTCTATGTGTACACTCAAAAGATCTATGTCCTTCTTCACCACAATTGTAACAAGTTCCTTGGAACCCCTTCTTCTATAACCACCTTAGGAATAGTTGCCTCTTCCTTAGAATGAACTTCCACCTTTCCACTCGGTCTTGCCTTTGTCTTGATGTGTGTCTTTATTTATTTTGTCTTGATCAGATCTATTAGATAGTTGAGAGGGGGGGGGGGGGGGTGGTGGGTGAATCAGTTGTATCCAGCACTCCCAAATTTCTCCCAGATGTATATAAAAAAAATTTCAAATATATAAATCAACTTGGAAAAATGTATACAGTGAACTCAAACTTATCTTCAAGACTGTATATTAAGTTGTCTAGTCATCTAGCGAGTAGAAGTAAATCAATACTGTGATTACTGATCAATGTAGATAAAGTAATGTTTTAAAAAAAATCCACAACAATCATACACATTGACTCATAAATTTTTAATATGGAAACCTTGCTAAGGGAAAAACCACCTGGGAACGGTAACCAAAAATATTTCACTCTTCTAAAGTGAGCTTGGTTAAGAGACAACCCTATTTAAGGTTACAATGCAGACTATTAAATGTGACCTGGTTAGAGGATTTAAAACTAATAGTTCTCTTTTGACCAATATTTCTTTATGGGGTCAACAAGAAAACACCCAACGTTCATTATAATGTCATAATAAAGACTTTCACGTCCTAATCAGATAAGAGATTTATGTGTAACAATGGTTAAAATGATACAATAATATTGATCTGATTCAAATACAACTCTGTTTGTAGATTTTTAGATCTATGCTAAGTACATAATACCTCTGATCAATTTTCTTACTTCATTTCATCTGATTCTTCATACTCTGTTCTTCTTGGTTAATGCTCTTGTCTCTATCGCTTCTTGTTGTCTGCAAAAATGCTTGGTTCTATCTTTAACCAGTTTGATCACTCATGTGTGAAATTTGCATATGTGCGCATCATAGCATCATGTTATTGTTGGAAATAATGGGAAGTATGTTCAAAGAGGGGAGGGGTGAATCAGTACCTCTAATTTTTTTAATCTCTTTGAACCTTTAACCTTTAGTAATCAATTGTATTACCAACCATCTGTTCTATCCTATCTTTATGTAAGTTATATCAATTCATAACCTCCATAAGCATGTAAGAATTCATAGAAGCATTTATGAAATGTAATGACACATAACACAAGATATGGTAATGCAAAAAACCCCTATTAGAAGGTAAAAACTACGGTGGGGATGGAACCCACAAAAACTTCACTATCTAAAGATTGGAAACGGCTGGTTTTACTCTTACAATTTGATCACTTCTGATGAGCTACCCTATTAGGAGTATTATCTGGAGACTGGTTAAGGTCTAATGTATTAAGAGATTTAGCAACACTGTTTAGTGTGCACTCGATTAAGATATTTACAAACAATTGTTAAATCCACCTTTCTTGAAAGGATTTCTTCTATTTTCTACACTTGTTAGAATGTAGATAAAAATACACAGTGACCTAAGTGTATGCAATCTACAATTGTTGATTACAAATCCTATCAAGTTCACATGTACAATTTATCACCTAATGTGATTGATTAATACCTTTGTTGCTTGTTAGCCTTGAATTTTGTTCTTCATAACCTAATTCATCATTTGCTATTTTGCTTCTTGAAACTCTGTCTTTGATCCATAGATGTGCTCCTCAGCTACAATCATCCTCACATCCATTTCAAATGAATGATTAAACATCTATTTATACAATAGATTGACCTAATTAAGTTTGACATATTACAATGATAACTCTATGATCAAAGGTTTACAACTTGACCTTGATCTCCTAGTTTGCATGTTTTCAATTAGTTAGAGTGATTAAAACAATTACAATTACATTTCTTATCCCTCAATAAATGGATTTAAAGCTAACTAAAAAGATAAATATAAAACACAGGTTTTTTATCGGACGTGGAAGTCAGATCCACATTTCTTGGGATATAACTAACTTTCGGTGACTGATGCTTGGGTTGCTCTGAAAGTTTGTTGGTCGGTGTTCCTTCCTTGAACTTTCTATCAGGCTCCCTTTTCGAGTTACTCTATCAGTTTCCTCTTGTTGAGTTGCACTGAAATGTGTGATCACTTTACCTTGTAAAATTTTGTGTCTGGTTAGTGTTCTTTCTGTGTCATCAGTTTACCTTCTCAGTTTACACTGTCAGGTTTTAATTCAACATTTTTGGGTTGCACTAAAACCTGTCTTTCAGTGGCTTGTTACTGGCGGTGTTAAAACTATTTCCTTTGCATACTAATGGAAAAATTATGTCATCAATTATTCATAATGAATCTCTTGTCTCTTTTATAGACATCACAGTTCATTAAATTTTCATCCTTTAGATTTTGCCACTTAATCTCCATCGTTGGTTTTGCCGCTTAAACTTTTCTCGACATTTGTTTTAAAAACACATTTGAATTATCATTATCTAATCTTACTTGAATTTTCATAGCCATTTGATCATCATAACAAACCTTATCATTTACCTTGAAATCATTAATTTTCTACCTCATCATTTTAGTCAGCCTCAGTTTGACTAGGTTGCTTGGTCAATACCGTGATGTGTCAGTGATCCCTAGCTCAGTTAACACTATACTTGGTATATATTGTATTTAGTCGGTGTTAACTATTACTCGGTGTATACATAACTCTTCAAGTATCGACCACATAAACTTTTTTTATTCCAAATATTTAACTCAAAAAAAGATGCTTTGTTTCTGGTTACATCTCCATTCTCATCCAATTTGTTTCTGAATATCCATTTGGTGTCAATGACATATTTATCACTTGATCTTGGTACTAATGTCCATGTTTTGTTTTTCTATATCTGCTCAGTTTCTTCATTCATTGCAATAATCCATTCTCCATTCTCAAGTGCATCTCTAACAGTCTTGGGCTCAAATTCAAAAATCAAACATGTTTTGTCTTTCAACTTACTTTGTGTCATCATGCTATCTCTCTTATCTCCAATAATATGATTCTATGGATGATGTATTCTTACATATTTTGCAAGTACAAGTTTAGTTATTTGTTATTCAATGTGTTCTCCAATTGGTTCATTGTGTCTTTGATTGTGATCTTCAATTGCAACATTTTCCTGATTCTTGGTTTGTGGTTCCTGTTGCTCAATAACATTACCCTGTTGCACGATAATGTTAGGTATTTTCTCAAGAAAAGTATTAGGTTGTTCAATGTAGAAAAATCTACCGTAATCTTATAGTTCTTTTATGCTTTCCTCATCATTCTTCTCAGCAAATTCCTCAACTCTTACACTTGTACTTTCAATGATCTTGTTAGAAGTCTTGTTCAAAAATTTATAAGCTTTTCTCTTAGTAGAATATCCAAGAAATATTACTTCACACTATTTGAATCAAATTTCTCATTTCTATCATCTTTCAGAATATAACATCAACTTCCAAATATTCTAAAATAACTCACATTCGGTGTATAACCATACCATAATTCATAAGGTGTCTTGTTTGTATCTTTCTTCAGTTGTACTTAGTTCAGTGGGTATAGAGAAGTACTTACAGCTTATCTCCAGTATGTTTGTGCAACATTATTTTCAATCATCAGTGTTCTAGAACAATCCACAATTGATCTATTTCTTCTTTCTGCAATTCCATTTTTGCTGTGGTGTCCTTGGTGCAGAGACCTGTCTCTTAATTCCATACTTATTAAAAAATTTAGTGAAAGCATCATAAATAAATTCACCTCCTTTATCAAATCTCAAACATTTAGTTCTATACCACTTTCTTTTTCCACTTTAGCTTTGTACCATTTGAACATCTTAAATGCTTCATATTTTTCTTTTAAGAATATGACAGTCATCATTCTAGAGTAGTCATCAAAAAATAAAATAAATTATCTCTCACCATAATAACTCTGTGTTCTCATTGGTCCACATAGGTCTGTATGAACTATCTCCAAGATATCATTAGAAAAGAAATTATTTCTCTTAAAACTAGATTTTTACATTTTCCCATTTGACAATTCTCGCACATTACATGGTCAAGTTTAGATAAGCTCAGTAAGCCTCTTACTTTTCTTTTCTTACTAATCTTAACCATGTTATCAAAATTTACATGAAAAATCCTCTTATGCTACAACCATACATCTTCATTCTTAGCCATCAAACAAGTAGTTTTAGTAGTGTCAAGATAGAATAGATTACCTTTTGATTGTTCACCAACGCCTATCAACTTTCTTGTTTCATCATAGATTCTAGCTTTTCTATTTTCAAATGCAAGTCGGTGACCTATGTTATTCAACTTTGAAACACTCAATAGATTATAGTTATGTCCTTTCACCCAATATGCATTATCCCATTTGATTTGATTGTTCAGAAATATAGTAGCTTTTCCTTTCACTTAACAAGGTGTATCATTTCCCATTCTAACAGATCCACCATTATAATGATCAAGAAATTCAAAATTTTCTTTATCTCCAGTCATGTGATGTGTGCAACCACTATCAATAACCCAAATTTCATGCTTACTAACTTTAGAAATAAGTGTTGTTTCAATATACCTTTCATCTTCTTCCGAATCTTATTTCAAATCTACAAATACTGTCTCAATGTCTTCATCAATGTCAGAGTCAGTGTCATTATCTTTATCTTTAGCAATGTAACAAGACTTCTTGCCTTTGTCTTTGTAATCTCGGTTATCCCTTCTATCATACTATCAGTTGCTTCTATATTCTTGATCATCCTTTCTAGCATTAGACCTTTCATTTCTTTCATCATTCTTTCTGTTAGGGCATATGGCAACAAAGTGTCCAATTTCTTTACAATTAAAGCATATCAAAGGTAGTTTACCTTTATATCTTCCTTTACCTTTGTGCAGTATTCTAACCATTAATGCTTCAATTTCATCAAGTTCCTTATCATCACTATAACTGTCACTGTTATTTCTTATCATGTGTTTTTTACCATATTTACTAATTTTCAGAGAAGACATGAATGCAGATTCCATAGTAGGTACAACATTGTTGTCAAAATTGTTCAACTCAAAATAAATTAGTCTACCAACAAGGCTATCAACTGTAATATTATTTCTAGGTGCTACTCTCATTTCATGTATTGCAGAGAATCTTATACAATAAATAGGCAATAAATTTCTAAGAATCTTACTCACAATAGTGTCTTCATCAATAGTTCCACCTCCTCCTTGAATAGCATTCACAACCTCCTTGATTTGGTTACTACACTATGTTATGTTCTCTCCTTCTTTCATTCTCATGTCATAAAATTTTCCTCAGATACTTTTAGCTTTATCTCTTTTTACATTTACATCCCCTCCATAAAATAGTGTAATCTTGTCCCGCATTTTCTTGGCTAATGTACATGTCTTGATATCCTCAAATTCAGCATCAATAAGTGAAGAAGCAATTTCTACCATCATAGTGTTGTGTTCATGTTTCTCTTTCATCTGATTAATAGTCAAAGGTCCAGTAGGTAGGATGAATTAATTATATAGGTATAGTTTTATGTCAGCTCCAATCCCTGATAGGTATAGTCTCATTCTGCTTTTCCATGTTGAGAAGTTCTCCTTGTTTAGCTTCGGTGCGTCTCTCTTATACATTTTGTGATCTTTAGCTTAAGTGCTTTAAAAATTTCCATCTAAGCACTATATGCTCTGATACCAATTGTTAGATAACTAAGAGGGGGGGGGAGTGAATCAGTTGTCTCCCAATTATCCAACAGTCCCAAATTTCTCCAAGTTGTATATAACAACAATTTCAAATATATAAATCAACTCAGTGAAATGTATACTACGATCTCAAACTTATCTTCAAAATTGTATATTAAGTTGTCTAGTCATCTATCAAGTAGCAGTAAATCAATACTATGATTACTGATCAATGTAGATAAATTAATGTGTAAAGACAAATAACAATCCAAAACAATCATACACATTGACACATATTTTTAACATGGAAACCCTACTAAGGGAAAAACCACCTAGGACCGGTAACCCAAAATATTTCACTCTTCTAAAGTGACCTCGGTTAAGAGCCAACCTTGTTAAAGATTACAATGCACACTGTTAAATGTGACCTAGTTAGAGGATTTAAAACTAATAGTTCTCTCTTGACCAATCATTCACTATGGGATCAACAAGAAAACACTCAACATTCATTAGAATGTCATAATAAATACTTTCACATCCTACTCGGTTAAGAGATTTATCTATAACAATGGTTAAACTGATATAGTAATGATCTGATTCAAGTACACCTTTGTTTGTAGATTTTGAGATCTATGCTAAGTATATAATACCTCTGATCAATTTTTTCACTTTAGTTCATCTGATTCTTCTTACTCTATTCTACTTGGTTAATGCTCTTTCCTCTATCGCTCAGTGTTGTCTGTAGAAATGCTCGGTTCTGTCTTTAACTAGTTTGGTCACTCACGCATGAAGTTTGCATGTGTGCACATGATAGCATCATGTTATTCATAATTAATCTCTTGTCTCTCATATAGACATCATAGCTCATTTAATTTACATCTTTTAGATTTTTCCATTTAATCTCCATCATTGGTTTTTCCACTTAAACCTTCCTCAACGGTTGTGTTAAAAACATGTTTCAATCATCATCGTTTGATCTTCCTTGAATTTTTATAGCTGTTTTATCATAATAAAAAAATTATCATTTACCTCAGAATCATGAATTTTCTAGCTCATCATTTTAGTTAGCCTCGGTTTGATTAAGTTGCTCGGTCAAAACCGTGATGTGTCGGTGATCCCTAGCTTGGTTTACATTGTGCTTGGTATACAATGTATTTACTCAGTGTTCACTGTTACTTGGTGTGGTGGTACCCTAAATTTTGAGAATTTAGAAGTCCCAATCCATTATCAAGAAGCAAGTTTATCCATACTAAAAAAAAATCAAAGGAATGAAGCTTTATGACACAAATAAATAGAAATAACTAATCAAAGCCTTCAGAAAATGCTGGAATTTTAACCTTCTAAAATGATGATGCCGAAAGAGGCTGAAGATGGTCGAATTTTAAAAACATAAAAATGACCTAGTTCAGGAAATCAATTTTTCTATCTCCAGAAGAAATATTAGCTTTCAACAAGGTGTTTTAGATTTTCTACCAAATAAAAATCTGAAAGTTAGGTAGTTATTTTTTAGTTAGTTTATTGTTTTTTCAAACTAATTTGTAATAAGGGTTGTATCTTTTCACCCTGAAGAGGTGTGAAAGCCACTCAAACACATATATATATACATAACGTAAAATGTAAATATACAAGACAATACAATATAATACAATTTCACATATGTGGATAGTTTGGATCAACAACTATAACATGGACCTGGATGTACTATTTTTTCAAAATCAATAAAGATAAGTTTTTTTTTCTTTCATCTATGGGAATTGAATCAACTTCATTTTCGGTTAGTCCCTTGGATAAAATATTTATATTTTCTTCAAAGTGATAGTTTGATGTTGCATAATTAATTGATTAAATTTATATCTTTCATTATCAATTGGTCTTTTCATCTTGCATGGTTAAATTCAATTGATTGTGGCCACAATCAATCAGTCTGTCATTTGAGGAGTTAAACTCAATTGAGATAGATATGAATTTGTCTTAAGATACATGCTCATCATAATGCCTTTGAAGTGATATGTTTATTGCAAACTATCTATGAGGTTTTACATAGGGTTGGGATGATTTTGAATCTATTGTCCATGATAGAATAAGGCACTGGTCTAATCATTATTTGGATTATAGTTATTCAGTTCATTGTTTATAGTTTTGTGATATCTTATCTATCTGTTCATTCAAATTAAATACATGTTTACTAAACATTCTTTCAATTACTTAAAGTATTTCAGTTTACAGTTCATGATATATTTCTTTCAGTTATATTTATTTCAAGTGCCTTTCCATACTTGAGAGAGAAGGTCAAAGTGTTTCTTATCTACTATAAAAAGCCTTGTAACTTAAAGGATAAGTCAAGGTATACTAGGCCTACCAGCCGTGGTTTTGCAGAGCTATAATTACAGAAGTTCCAACCTTTCCTTGGTTTTGACTTGTTAGTTGGATAGATCACTTGGGTTTCCCATCATTGGATTTGAAAGTCCATAGGAAATCTAATCTGTTGATTTGAGCACCAATAGATTGGCGACTCTGTTGGGGATTTGTTCAAAAGAACATTTTTGTATTTTACCTAGAAGCTATGGTGATATATTTAAGACTCTACTAGGAGAAAAGAACTCAGAAGATAGTAAGTATTTTCTTTCTAATAAGATGGTGACTCTATTAAATAAATTATTTCAGTCAGTGACTCTACTAAGGGAAAAGACTCAAAAAGGAGATAAAAAGGTGACAACCCTGTATGTCAGAAATTTTTAATTTCTCCACTAAGGGAGATAGCTTGGAAGGGATGCGTATTTTCCCTTTAATTAGTAATAGAATATCTATTAAATAATTTTTAAAATTTTGTTCAAAATTTTTTTCATTCCCGTTGATACCAGGCCTTTGGATCTTAAAAATTTTCAATGCAGTTCTAATGAATTATTTTCACAACTTTCACAGAGGGCTCCTGAGTTTTATGGAGATTATGATGAATCATCTCTTGATCATTTAGATGATTTTCATATATTCCTTGATAATTATGAGGCCCATATAGAATATGATTCCATGAAGATGTTTGCATGGTCATTAAAAAATAATGCACAAGAAGAATAAGAATTATTACCTACGCAGTCCATCTCATCATGGAGACAATTTGAGCAATCGTTTATTTATACATTTCATGATACCAATTGTGAAGAAGACAACATGTGCTATGAACGGTATGAAGACCAAAGTTGTAGCATGGAAGAGGATCCTAGTATGTCTCCACTTGATTCATTTTTAGCTTGGAGAGATTTGAAGGGGAGTCTTCTACACATTTTATGATAAGAACGGTGAACATTCTTCGAGAAATACCTTCAAACATTATGCCTTCACAAAAATAAATCATGAGAAAGGTCAAAAAATTGGGAATCACATCAGATGATCCTTTTGTCAAGTTCCTTGCACATATATTAGAAGAAGATGATGAAGATTAAAAAAGGGAGGCTTATGCTTAGATTGAACAAAGCCTTGTGCTTGATGATTATCTTGGTGAGGAAGATGAGTGCACTAGTCATATAGAAGATAAAGAAGCATCCATTCTTGAGAACCATAATAATAATTTTGATGATATGGAGGATAAAAATTTGGATAAGATTGAAGAAGAATTTGTACGTAGTGAGATTTGCATGGAACCGGGTATAATGACCATGATGATGAGGAAGATCTTCTTAGTACAAAAGAAATATCATATTTACTAGACATGGAATATCAAAAATATGTTGAGAAGAGTGGTCAATTTTTTTTCTCAATGCACCTTGATAAGAAAGTTGATGGATAAGTACAAAGTCAGGGGGTACTAGATGAAGAAGATGATAAATTTCAGGAATCAAATAATGAAGATGAAATAAAATAGCATACAACATATGAACACAAAGAAGTTTCAAATGAAATCTCTCATGGAGATATTCCCAGGTTCTCTATATCCTTGAATCCATTATTCGAAGAATATTTTATATGCAATCAAGTCCATCAACATCATGATAAAGACAATGGGCCTAGTGATCATTTTGAAGATGATGAAACTCAAAATATGTATGGGGAAGTGTATTCAGAAAGTGAGACATGCATTATTTCATCCTATGAGAAGAAGTTGTATCAAACATGTGAAGATGAGATAGAATAAAATAGACATAATGATGAGAATGTGTTGAGATTAGTTCTGAAAATTATCTGAGTATCCTATCTGATCAAATTCTTGATAAGAAGGAAGTTCATGAATGTGAGTTATCTCCAAATCCTTTTTGTGAAGAGAAACAACATCTTGAGTATAGGGAAGATTGTGTACGTAAAGGAATCCAAGAAAAAGAGCTTAATATAGATACTTGTAGGGTTGATCAAATGCATGGGGATCTTCTATTTAGCAAGGACTATAGTGCACCTACCAAATTTTCTAAGGGTAAACAAAAATTCAAAGTGTGTTAATAAAGAAATAAATTTTGTCCATGAGAATGGTGGCATCATATTCAAGAGATCCAAAGTATTACATGATCAGAATTATGTGTTCAACAGAGGAAAGAAGCAGTGTTCACTTTTTTTTTTTTTTTGGGTGGGGGGGGGGGGGGGGGGGGGGGGG
>MU228252.1:794381-817872 GCA_018584345.1 Thuja plicata
GATCCATGGTGCCAAACAAGGTGGAGAACTTGTCCCACATATCCCTGGGTGTAGTCAGACCATCCAGGTGGAACAACAACCCATCTGAAATATTCATGGCAATGAGGCCCATTGCCTCATCCATCATATTTCTGTGCATAAGAGCCTCATAAGGCCTTTGAAGAATTGGCTAAACCGCATCCATGCAGGACCATAAACCTCGTGACATGAGGAGTCTGGTCATGTGTGGCTTCCATGTGTGGTAGTTGTGAGGTGTTAGTCAGGCCACAGAGGGGTCCGACATTGGAAGAAGAAGAAGATGGAAGTAGAAGGGTCTTTCTGAATGAAATTGCAGAAAGTAAAATGCACCCCCCTACAATGTATAATCCTATCCCCCGTACACCACAAATTACTATGAAAGCACAAGAAATGAGAAAAAAACCTGAGTTCTAGAAGCAGAACAAGAGCACAAAGGAAGGTATGAATTTGACTACCAAAACTGGCAACCAAATGGAAAAATTAGGAAATGATACCTGCACCAATGTGACAGGCTCAAAAACACCTTTTCGATAATATTTTTTTTTTCGAAAAAGGACACCGTATGCCCAAGTTATGAGCAAAAAACCAACAGGCACCCTGAAGAGTGAGCTTGCTGGAAAAAACCAGTCCCTGGGCTAAATTTGACGCCCGTATGGACATCACCGGGCTATCTGGGCAGTGCCGTTGGTGGTGGTGGTGGTCGGGCGGCTGTCGGGTGGCATTGCGGCTGGGTGGTGCAGAGGCAGCGCAGCTGGCAGAGGTTGCGGCCGGGCGGGCGGCGGCGACGGGCAGACCGGGTGTGAGCGGCGGCCGAGCGGATGGGAGGCGACGATGGGCCCGAGTGGCGGTTGAGCGGCTGGAGGGCAGCGCACAGGTGGTGCATGGGTGGCGCGGTGGCAGCATGTGTTGGTAGCACCCGAAAAAGCTTTAAAAAAGTGTTTTTTTGAATTTTTTTCAAGTTTTTGTCTCGATTTTTGAGCCATACGACCCTAAGAGGCCAAAATTTTTTGCCTGTGGTCACAAAGGCCAAAATAGTCAAACTTTATATGTTTTTCAACTCTCCTAGGCCTTCTGAACGCAATGGTAGAGTCTGTTTTGGCTCAAATGACTCTAAAAAATTGCAACCCTCCAGATCCAATATAAAAAACACCAGAAAACCCCAGAAAGAGAGGGCTTGATCCACAGCTCCAAAAAAACTTGAACAAGCTACAGCAACAAGGCTCTGATACAATGTAGAAACTGATGAAATATTAGATTCAACTCCAAGATCCAGCTACATGCAATAAACCTGTCACAAAGAATGAAGCAACCAAATGGAAAAAGAAGAACTCGGAAGTCACTCAAAATGTGAGAGAAAAAATATTATCTGAATTAATGAAAAAGTACAACGCTCAACCTTATAAAAGGTGAGATAGAAACCCTAAAGGAGAAAACTAGGCTGCACATTATTAATTAAGAATTAATTAATAATGCACCTAAGTGAAGCTTAAGCAACTAGAGTAATAGGAACTTATATAATTAAATCAATATGATTTAATTAATAAGTGTAAGGTAATAATACTCTAACACAGAATGGTTAAGTGCTAAAGGTAAAGGTATTATTGATCTCTTTTGATCATGCGGTGGGCATGAAGCCTTAAGAAAGAAAGTGAACGATAGATAACAATCAAAGCATCGTGCCTATGTGACACCTGTCATTTTGTGACATCATGATCCTGGGGTTGATGAGGTAGTTTAAAGAAGTAGTAAGTTGGTGAAGATCTTACGGTGGGCATAAAGCCTTGAAGTGGAGATGCAATGAGATTAGTCATTGAGGCATTGCGCCTGTTGAAAATGTGTCCTAGTGGGTCCGGCTAGAGTCACAAATAGTAAAGTTCAAACAAGTTCAAGAAGATTAGGTGGTTGTCATGAAGCCTTAAGGGTAAAGTGCTTGATATCTAGTGATCAAGGCATCGCACCTGTGTGCCACCTGTCTGATCAGATATTTTGAAGCATGGATAACTTGAAAAGATCTATGACCTTGTTTTAAAAGGGAGATATGTTCAATATTGACCATCCAAATCATTCCCCGCACCACCTATGACCGTTGTAATGAAATTTCAAATATTTAAATGTTTTCTTGAAGATTTTTCATGGTGGTTGACTGATATTTTATCTCAGAGCCATAAATGCTTCAATCTGATCTTGTGGGTCGACTGTGCACAGCTGTTGAAGAATAGAAGGATAGAAATTTGATATGACAAGATGCATTTATGTCTAGACTTGATAGATAAGAGTTTTTCTATCAGAGGGAGAAAAGCATACAGAGCCACTAGGTCTTTTTTGCATTTATGAGAGCTTTCTTTCAGAGTCATGTCTTTGATTTTCTTTGACCTCAAAGTACTGCACTCGTGTCCATGGACTAGGGAAAGTTGATTTAAGATCAGATTTGCACAGATTAGAGAGAATGTTAGTGTTTCAACTTGATTTCAAAATTGAATGTCTTTAATGTATTGACATGATTGGTTTTAACCCTAACCCTAAATGGTTTGAAGCTTGTTGCATTCTTGTTCCTATAAAGGAATTTTCAAGACTATTTAGAAAGGGCTGGAGAATTGGGAGAGTAGAAAGTATTAGGCTTATACTTGTTTCTAGTCTAGGATATAGACAATATATTTCAGATTGTATTGAGATAGAATAGAAAAATTATGATCTTTTGCATTTTGTTCTATTTTGTATTTCCTTGTCATATTGTTGCATAAAAAATATTTCATCATACTTAATATAAGTATTCTCAAATTTAAAGTCTCTCCTTTGTGTTATCTCTATGAGTTGTAAGTTTTTTGGATTAATGTATAAGTCTTTCCTATACATACGTGTATTCCACAAGCCTTTGATCTTAGATCAAATTAAAATGCTTTGGATATTACATTGATTCTATCTAAATTATCTACTTAAGGATCTTGTAGTGTGTGATTTGAGATATTTATGTTTATGGCTTTGAATCTTTACCAATAGGTTGTTTCAACTTCATTAGTGTATGTAGGAGTTTACCCAATGAATAAGGAGCTGATCTAAAG
The DNA here is from genome assembly GCA_018584345.1 of Thuja plicata. Classification (NCBI taxonomy): domain Eukaryota; kingdom Viridiplantae; phylum Streptophyta; class Pinopsida; order Cupressales; family Cupressaceae; genus Thuja; species Thuja plicata. The sequence continues at coordinate 797,459 of MU228252.1, forward strand.
AAAGTATATTCTTTGGAGGTATATGTCTGAGTTGTTTGGCTATATTCTATACCTAAACTTTAATCAAACACCAAAATTCTTTACATTTGAAGTTGTTGTTGTTATTCCACCAACAGTAGTGGAGAGTCAATGAATGCTAGGTTGGCATTTAGTACTTACTTGCCATTTATCTGTTGTTCAAATCCAGAAGTAGAAGGTATTGTAAAGAGTTTTTTTTAGTCTGGATTAGGTGTACCCACCTTGGTTTTGCAGAGCTAGAAGTGCAGAGGGCAGTCTTGTCCCTATAGTTGGTCTAGTTATCTTACAGAGCTTCCACACTTGGAGTTGACCACTCCTAATATCAGTCTTAAGATATATTGGTTTCTTCTCAAAGTGTAACAGTTTTAAACACCAAAAAAATGGTGACTCTAATGGGGAGAGTCATGTGCCAGGAGTTATAGAGTCATGTGCTACAAAGAAGATATTCCTCATATTTTGTAAAGTCAGCAAGGTTTGTTCTGTCTGTCATTGAAAAGTCTCAGAAAGTCCTAGTTATAAAATTAATACATATAATATCTCACATGTGGTGAGTGGTGCCTTTGAGTTCTTTGATTTGCACTAGTGTGCATGTTTGAAGAAAGAATACAAAGAAGAGATAAACTTGCAGTGAAGAGGCAGAAGATAGTAGGAATCATGCGACTTGTAGCATAGTTAAGAGAGGAATCAATAAGAGACCCTATATTGGGGGTGTGTTGTAAGTTTTTGATTTTAAAGAAGGTCAGAGTTGGGAAAGGGATCTCAACTAATTCATTTTTCCTCTGCAAAGAGGTGGCAGCTCTACCAAGTTTTGAAGGTGATTTGAAGATGTCCTCAGATCAAATAATTTTGCAGCAACTTCATTATACCATAGGTATTTTATTTTCATTGGATAAATTCTTTTGTGCTAATGAAAATCAGTTATAAAATTTCCCTATTAAGTAGTCAACGCTAATTGAGAGGGAAGAGAGAGGCATTTTGTAACTTATCCTGCCTAATAGGATGTCACAACAGAATATAAGTAGGTTGTATGGAGCTATAAATTTTGATGGTATCCATGGATACCCAAATCTTATTCCATCAAAGTTAGGGACTACTTACCTAATTTCACTGGCATGGGTGAGAAATCAACTGAGGAAAATATAGAAAAGTTTTCTGATATAATGGATGACCATAACATCATGCATGAAGATGTATTGATGAGACGTTTTGCTATATTTCTAATTGAAGATGCTAGAGATTGGCTTAGAGGGTTACCTCATGATTCAATAGGATCTATGGATGAAATAGTGGATTGTTTAGGAGGGAGTATGGTGACATAGAGGACAGTGGTGATTTTTTTTGCATCTAGTCCTCAAGAACTTATGACAAATCTAGTTGATCATGAGAGATTTAAAAGAGAAAGCAAAGATATAATATGAGAAAAGATGATCAGACTTGATAAATTATGATAGAAATGTCTAAACCAAATAGAAATAAATCATGCTAAGGAATATTCTAAAGAGGTTGAGGAGGAAGCTATAAGTTTTTTAAGAAAAACAGTAGTAAAGAGGAAGAGAGAACCAACATAGTTGTTTTATGAATGGTTTTCTAAGGCATATGATGACCTTCCAAGGGATGTTTGGGAGTTTCAGGAGTCTGCATTTGTTGATTTTTTTTTTGAACTTTATTTTCCTGAATCGACCCATTGGACAACCTCCTTGAGGGAATAACATTATGTGCACATTAGGGATTGGATAACTAATGATGTAGATTTTGAACTAGAAGATACACATGAGGTTGTACCTAGTATTGATGTTATTGAGAATGATGGTAACTAAGATGATATAGATGTGTCTAATATGGATACTATATCTTATGATCATGAAAGTAATGATCCTTCTCAATATAAGACAAAAGATGTGTGTAGCTAGCAAGATGATACTGATTTGATAAATGAAGATGGTGACTGTGAGTATGTATCAGAGGTGAGTGCAAATGATGACAGTGGTTCACTCCATATTACACAAGTTTCAAATTTTGTTTTTAATGAATATCTAAGATATTTAGGGTAGGATAGCTATGAATCCCTACACCCAACACACATTCAATTTGACAAGGAATGTATATCAGATAGTCAAGATTTTGATACATGTATTTCTGATTTTCCTTGTAATTATGTCTCAATAGGTTAAAACAAGATTGAATATGACCTTTCAAGTGATGACGGTATTAGTATTTGTTTAAATTCAAAAGATAAAGAGACTCCAGATATGATGTTGAGTACTGACTGGGATAGTTGTATTGATTATGAATCTATTTCAAATTCTAGGTCATTCATTGAACCCTTGCATAATGAACTTCCAGTTACTCAAGATATGCTCTTGCTTGACAAATGTGTTGATATGTGTCCTTCCTCCAATGAATAGGATAGTGGTTTGTATAAAGATGATAATTTGTGAATAAATTCTTTAGAGAATTTTGATATGGATATGCAAACCACTGACAATATGCAGGATGATAATTATTTTGAGGAGCAGAATATGGATGATGACATGGAGTTTCCATGTTTTGATAATGATGATGTTGAATCTTGTTCTTATTCTTTTCCTAATTTGTCTCCTCTTACAGAAGGTAAAAATGATTTGCAGATAATCCCTGATGTTTATGATGAGCCCAACTTTGATGTTTCTCAGATAATGGTTATCTCCTATTCTTTGGAGAGTGGGCTAGATCATTTGATGAATGTCCTCAATGTTTGCATAAAGTTCAGAATGAGAGTGTTTCCTTTGATATGAAAACAATTGATGCAAGTAGATCTAATGATGACTCTAGCCATATGACAAAGATTGAGTGTTTTCCTCAGCTAGATGATGATACTAAAAAATGTGGCATTGATTTTAATACTGATCAATATTGCATTGGGATAGATTTCCTTTTATTTGATGAATGCAACATACATATGCCACATGCTTTACATTTTCCACACCTATCTGATTTTCATTTGAGCTCAATTGATGGATATGCTGATATTTTTATGTATGATGAGCTAATATTACCTAATAGTATATCAGATCAGACAGATGCAGGTGGTTGTTTCAGTTTGTTTCCAGAATAAGAAGAAGAAAACTTTGTATATGATATGGGAAAACTGGATCAGAGAATTGCTGATGGTCTCAAACCATCAGGACTAATTTGACTCCTTCAAATCAGTAAATAAGTGGCAGAAATAAGTTCTTTTCTGCTACAAATTTGTATATTTTTTTTTCTGTGTTTCTATTTTTAGGTTAGTTTCTTTCTAGTAGGTAGTCTTCTTGTCCCAGAAATCCTAAATACTTGCTATGCTTGCAAGAGGAATACATCCCCAGTCAGAGCCACTATTGGTACTCTCATTTTTTGAGAGTACCATAGTGTATTTTTCAAAGCTTTTACAGAGGTTCAATAGAAGATTTCTTCAATTTGCAGAGTTCCCATGTCCTTATACTACATTGGAAAGTTGTAGAGGGAGGTTAGAAGTCTTTTTTCTTGCCCAGGGATCATCCATGAGTGGTCATATTGGTTAGAAATAGTAAGATCTTCAATAGTGCCTTCACTAGAATATTTTGTTCAAAGAATTCTCTAGGTCATTTATCCCACACTAGCTATGCGGTGAAGAGATCAGATCTTTTATGTCCAAGCTCTCAGTTGTTAAGTGCTGAAAGGCATGCACCTTTTGGAAGATGGCTCAGCAGATGAGCGGTGATGTGGTGGCCAGTTTGTGGACATGAGAGGATGCTTTGGTGGGCTCATGTCAGAAGGTTCTAGGTAGCAGGCTCTCGTTCACTCGTAGTAGTTAGTTAAGGTAGAAGAAAAGGTGTGCGAGTCCATGACTAGCGGTTGTCACGAGGTCACTGCGATTAAGGTAGGTAACATGAAATGATTGTGAGTGCATGACTGATGGCTAGCAGTAAATATTGCATAGTCATGTAGGTTGATGGTGGTTAGAAGAAGGGGTCGCGAGTATGTGAGATGTTGTTGCATGTACAAGCTAGAAGGAGGATCATACGATGGTTGCGGGTCCACAGAGGAAAAGTGAATATTTGGCAAGTGGCTATGAGTGCGCAAGGTAGTGACACATGGAGATGATGATGAAATATGATGTGTGGTTGTCGTTCACTCATGGGTAATGAAGGAATATACTCCCAGGGTGAGTGAGCTAGTGACAAGCTACCATGTATCTAGTATAATACTGAAGGTTGATAAGTTATTGCAGATCAGATCCGATCTGATGGTTGTTGTTCACTCATATAAGTAAAAGGAATATTTGACAAAGGATGGAGAGTGAGAGACCAAGTGCCACATGTTTGGAATGGTTAAGTGCTAAAGGTAAAGGTATTATGGATCTCTTTTGATCATGCGGTGGGCGCGAAGCCTCAAGATAGAAAGTGAATGATAGATAACAATCAAGGCATTGCACCTATGTGACACCTATCATTTTGTGAAATCATAGTCTTTGGGTTGCTAAGGTAGCTTAAAGAATTAGTAAGTTGGTGAAGATCTTATGGTGGGCGTAAAGCCTTTAAGCGGAGATGTAGTCTGATTAGTCATTGAGGTATTTTGCCTGATGAACACGTGTCCTAGTGGGTCTGGCTGGAGTAAGGAACAGTAAAGTAAAGTTCAAAAAAGTCCAAGAAGATCAAGTGGTTGGAATGAAGCCTTAAGGGTAAAGTACTTGATATCTAGTGATCAAGGCATCGCTCCTATGTGCCACCTGTCTGATCAGATCTTTTGATGCCCAGATAGCTTAAAAAGATCTACGACCATGCTTTAAAAGAGAGATTGGTATAATATTGACCATCCAAATCATTCTCCACACCACCTATGACCATTGTAATGAAATTTCAAATATTTAAATGTTTTCTTGAAGATTTTTCATGACGGTTGACTAATATTTTATCTTAGAGCCATAAATGCTTCAATTTGATCTTGTGGGTTGACTGTGCACAACTGTTGAAGACTAGAAGGATAGAAATTTGATATGCCAAGATGCATTTATGTCCAGACTTGATAGATAAGAGTTTTTATATTAGAGGGATAAAATCATACAAATCCACCTGGTCTTTTTTGAATTTATGAGAGCTTTTCTCATAGTTATGCCTTTAATTTTCTTCAACCTCAGAGTACTATGCTCACATCCATGGACTAGGGAAAATTGATTTTAGATCAGATTTGCACATATTAGAGAGAATGTTAGGGTTTCAAATTGATTGCAAAATTGAATGTCTTTAATGTATTGACATGATTGGTTTTAACCCTAACCCTAAATGGTCTGAAGCTTGTTACATTCCTATTCCTATAAAGGAATTTTCAAGACCATTTAGAAAGGGCTGGAGAATTGGGAGAGTAAAAAGCATTAGGCTTATACTTGTTTCTAGTCTAGGATATAGAAGATGTATTTCAGATTGTATTGAGATAGAACAGAAAGCTTATGATCTTTTTCATATTGTTCTATTTTGTATTTCCTTTTCATATTGTTGTAGAAACAATATTTCATCATACTTAATATAAGTATTCTCAAATTTTAAGTCTCTCCTTTGTGTTATCTCTGTGAGTTGTAAGTTTTATGGCTTACTATATAATCCTTTCTTATACATATGTGTATTCCACAAGTCTTTGATCTTAGATCAAATCAAAATTATTTGGATATTACATTGATTCTATCCAGATTATCTACTTAAGGATCTTGTAGTGTGTGATCTGAGATATTTATGTTTATGGCTTTGAATCTTTACCAATAGGTTGTTTCAGCTTCAGTACTGTATATAGGAGTTTACCCAATGAATAAGACACTGATCTAAAGAAAGTATATTCTTTGGAGGTATATGTTCAATTTTTTTGGCTATATTCTGTCCCTAAACTTTAATCAAACACCAAAATTATTTACATTTGCAATTGTTGTTGTTATTCCACCAATGGTAGTGGAGAGTCAATGAATGCTAGGTTGGCAATTAGTACTTACTTGCCATTTATCTGTTGTTCGAATACAAAAGTAGAAGGTATTGTAAAGAGTTGATTTTAGTCTAGATTAGGTGTACCAACCTTGGTTTTGCAAATCTAGAAGTGCAGAGGGTAGTCTTTTCCCTATAGTTGGTCCATTTATCTTATAAAGCTTTCACACTTGGAGCTAACTACTCCTAATATTAGTCTTAAGATATATTGGTTGATTCTTAAAGCGTAACAGTTTTAAATACCAACAGAATATAGAACTTAAATTATCTTTCTCTAATGATCAACTGATTAATCGACATAAATCTGTAAAGTCTGCACTTCAACTAATTTATGAACTTAAACATAGTGAAACTGCATAAATCTAATTTGGAATTGGTTGGGCAAAGTGATCAAATGGATTTACCATGATATGAAACTCTTCATGGAAGTACACACCCATGTTTAAAATATGGGGGAACAATCATTTATTCATCATCTTGAACTGGGTGAAACTTGTGAGAGCTCAAAGTAGGCTATTTAGAATTATGCATTTTCATATTCTCAGAAACTGAATTAAATGCAAACATAATGGTTTTGGAAAACTATGCAAACAAACTCATGGGGGTCTTAAAAAGGGCATAGAAATTTACTATCATGCCTACAACATAATGCAACACTCCTTATGCCATGACTATCAACTGGCCTCAAGTTACAAACCTCTAAAGTGGGTCACGTGGGAAATTTTGAATAAGTGCAAAGTGCATATTTGTGTAATGACCTCCAAAAGGCTATCTCCAAAACACATTAAAACTAAAAACTGAGAGCTGAAACCCATTACATTTTCAAAATGATAATCTAGGAAGATGTCCCCCAAGTGGTTTTTTCACAAAAATCATCAGGTCCTTTTCTTCTTGCACTCAAAGTTGGTCTCTTACAAAAGTTCTTTAGGGGCAATATCTTTCACTTGGAGAAATTTTCAAATTAGTCACTCTAAAATTTATCTGAAATTTTAGAGTTCCAATAGTGGCTCTAATTGGGGATGTGTGCCCCATGCGGGAATGCAGAGAACTTAGAATCTCATGGTTAAAGAAGACCATTCAAAATTAAATCAAACTTTTTCTCTTTCTCTCTTTGAAAAACAAGGAATCCTTATTGAAAACTAAACACACCACACAAATGAAAGAAAATATAATACAAAAATATATACATCATTTAAAAAAAAACTCAAGCCCTTTCACAATTGAAATCATCACTTACCTCTATCAAAAATCTGATTCTCGTCTCCATACATAAAAGGTAAACTGAAATCATCACTTTCATTTGCCTGATCCAACACACTGCCACAAATATTTAGCATATCACATATAAAATAATCAAAATCCTTACTGTCAATAGGCATTGGAAAATCACAAAGGTATTGAATGTGTTGATCGTTATGAAATACAAGGCTCTGACATTCTTTAAAAATTCTAACAAGCCAAGAAGACATGGATTGCAACTCCATCACATAGCTAGAAATATGTTGAATTACTTCAACACATGCTTGTAGTGTAAAATTTGAATCCTCTTTCAGCTTCACATAAAACATTTCAAAATGTGGTTCCAATAAATTAGCAAGCAGTTCATTGTATATATTCTCATCTTGGCACACATCTCCTTGATATAAATCACTGTTATTAGTAACTTCCATTTGAAAAAACATTGATACCGTACCATTAACAATATCATAAATATCAATGTCCACATCAAAGAAGTTGACATCCATTTTTGTTTCAAAGGAAAAATCAGACTTAGTCTCCATATCATAGGAAATAGTTTGCTAAAAACTTTCATAAGTCAGTTCATATAAATCTGACATTCACCCACCAGTAGCAATTTCATTTTCAATTTCATGGTCTAGAGAATCCATAATTTTAGATTCATGACTGAGACCACCCTCTACATTACCAAACTCATTTATGGGACCACCATGAATATAAATACTATCCATTTGATAAGTTGTCATAATGTTATCTAAGGATGGAAATTTACACATTGGAAGACTTTCAAAAACATTTTTAAATACCACAGTCTCAAACTTTGGCTCATAAAAATCCTTATGCCTTTTAGAATCAACAACTTCACAAGACAAGTCACGGGATGCAAGCATACAAATTGAAAAATCAATGTTATCATCATTTTTATATGAAGCAAAAGAATTCATCATTGTTTTAGATAAATCACCATCTTTACAATCATTCCCAACACATGATAAGTTTTCCCCCTCTTCACAAGGCTGCATATAGACCATTACTTTATCTTCACAAAAATTAGGGCCATTGTGGCTCCATGAATCCTCTTCCTCAACCAATTCCTCACAAATGTTTTCTTGGACATCCCCATGTGACAAAAACATGGTTTGAGAAAAACCTTCCTTATTGGAAGCAAGGATTGAAACTTCTTGGCTCATACCTTTTTGCACAATGGAATGCCCACAATAAATTTTATCTCCATCATATTCATCGCTTTGTTGTTCACAAAAATATTCCTCAAACTAGAACAAGAAATCTGCACTATTGTGCTGAAAAGAAGAAAAATCCATAGACTGAATTGAAACATTATCAACTATAGATTCATCTTCAATGTCTTGATATTAATTGATTTCATCATTAGTATAATATTCAACATATTCTATATCATAATCAGATTCAACATTACTCTCATAACTAGATTCAACATTAGCAAAGTCTGATAGAACTTCCTCATTTGGGGCTTCAAAATCATCATTTGAAAAAACACCTACCCCCTCTTTACTTTCCACATTTGACTGCAAACAATTTATCTCTGCAACCCCAAAATTGAAATAACTAGTTTCCAATTTATTAGGTGTGTAGCCACTATATAAATCTATCTCTACCTTAAGAAAATTATAGAACTCTTCACTAACCATACTCACTTCAATATGAGGGGAAACTATTGTTTGCTGAATACACTCTTCACTCACATTTTGTGTTGAAACATAATTTAAAGCATGGTTAGTAAAATCAGCAGGCATGTAAACATCTTGACATCGATCTTCATTTCTTGATCCATACCTATCTAGTGCACTTGAAACATCATGTTAATGATCACTAGTAGATGGAAAACCCCTAGGGATGATTCCATACCTTAAATTATTTTCAATATCTACTACTATCATAAAAGCATGATGCAAGGTTTTAGGCTTTTTATCTCTTAACAAGTAACTCATCTTTTTACCAAATGCACCTAAATAAACAACCAAAAAAACAACATCATTTGATCTGAACTCCATTTGGATTTGACCCAATACTTTTTCAAATCTGAAATTGAAAGGATGAACCAACTCACCATTCTTTATTTGCATCTTAATGAAATTATTTATCACTGCAACTAGATTAACCTTTTCACCAAAGTTATCTATAAAAGATGATCGCAACTCTTCCCACGAAGAGATAGAAAATTCTAGCAAGAAAGAGAACCAATACCTTGCATAATCCACCTAATATTGGATAAACAACCTCATAATTCTATCCTCATATTCAATATCAAAATCCTCCATTAATTCCATGAAATTTCTACAATGCTTTTCAGCATTTTCCTCTCTTCCACAACTGAATCTTGGCAAGTAGAGGCTAGGAATAAATAGTTGAAAGAGGCCTTCAAGACTCTTCCTCCTCTAGTTAAAGAGGTTGTAGTTGTGTAGACTAATGTCATTGAGGACCCTCTACAAGAAACAGAGAAAATGGATAAGGACAGAAATGAGATTTCCCTCTCTGCATTGTTAAGAATCTTGCAACATCGGATAAATATTCTTAAAGGGAAATTGGATGTAGTGCATAAGGCATACATTAAGTTTCCTAATCTATAAAAGGAAATAAAGGACCAAATAGAAACTTTGGACCCATTGTTCAGTGTATGGTTGGGCACAGGATCTTTCTTTGAAAGGTTAGGGGCATTGCAACCTCACAGGATAGATCTTCCTAAATTAGTGTGCCAAGTGGGAGAGATGATAGAGAAAATTGGCACATATTTATCATTTTTCAAGGGAAAAGAAAATCAAGTACAAGAAAGGTTAGGCATGTTTGGTCTTGATTTTAGTAGATTCATCCCTAAAATAAAAAGAGAAAATGATGAGGTAAAACTTGTTAAGGAATGGAGAGGAGAGTTTGACACCTTTCTACCTAAGAAGGAGGCTTTCCTGACAGAAGAAAATGTTTTATACATGGACAAATTTAATAAAGCCTTAGATGAAGAATTTAAAGCTAAAATAGACTTTGTCAAGTTTGTTACAAATGTAGAGGCTATTACTGATTCCAGGTGGGAAAGAAAATTGAAGTATTTATAAAGTATTAAAAGCTTCAGTTGGCCAACATAGGATGAAGTCATACTTTGGGACAAAAACACCAAGCCCAAGAAGAATAATCCAACAAAAATCGATCTAGATGTAATAGATGAGGAGTGAATGACACTTGGCACCTGATCAATGAGCACAGGGAGGGTAATTATCATCAATACTATGTGAGTTACCCTGTATTGGTGGTCACTAGGTTTTATAATAACTTTTAGAGGTTACATGAAATATATACGGACAAAGGTGCCAATTACAAAAGATTTAAAATGATTGCGAATCAACTATTCAAGTTCAATTCTTCCACCAATTGAGACTGTAACTGCCTTTTTTGTCTTTTAGTACTTTTTTCTCTACCTATCCATCTGAATCTTGTTGCATCTTGTTTCTCTAAGGATTCCAAGATGGACATTGTATACTATAAATATAAAGATGTATTGTATTTTTAAGGATGGTGAATTCACAACTATGAGACAAATTTCTGAGTTTTGTCTAATTTTTAAAGCTTTTTGTTATTTTGAATGTACTGAAGCAAAGATATTTTAATAAAATACAATGGAAGTTCATGTTTCATATTTTTGATGTCTTCATGTGTTCATATTTGAATTCTTGTGTGTTGAATTTGTAAGGCAAGTTTAATATACTTTTTACAAGGTAGATGTGGAATTTTTTCTTAAGTTTCTTTCAAGGAGAGGGTAATCCTTAAGGGTGGGTTTCAAGGGATTCATGGTTTACATAAGAGTTTGATGTTTGGGTATGGGAATGAAAAGAATAATTTGTAAGGCATTTTATTCAGGTTTCTTACTTTGTTTTCATTAAAAGGTTTATGTGAATGTATATTTCATTTGACTCTTTTCCCTAGATTAGGCATTCATCTGGATTTGGATATTGGTTAACATCATCAACTTTAAAATCAAAACAATCATTTTATATTTGTATTCAAGAAAATAGTTTTTTATCATTTGTATTAAAGAATACAAGTAATTTTGTTGATTCCTTGAAGACTGAATCATTAGGTTAGCTTGCCTGAGTTTGAAACTCGAAGAGAAGAAGGATGAGAATCCTTATTTCACTAGTATTTTCTTTTTTCAAGTTCATAGTCTGTCTTGTAAATCTCTGCATAAGATATATTATTAGCATTTGTAGGTCTTGTTACCAATCATTGTAGTGAGGAGCAGATCATTGTGAGAAGTTGATCCACTGTGTGATTTATTAAAAAGAAGAAAATCAAGATAGGTATACCCACCTGAGTATGTGGAGCTCAAAGAAGGAGGATCAAATCCTCATCAATTAGACTTTTCCTTGTTTGAATCAAGTCTTGGGAATCATAGAGTCAATCATTGATTCTTAATAGAGGTTCTGCAAGAAAAAGATCCAAAAAATGGAAACTCTACTGGGGATGGTTGAAACAAATCATGTTTAGTTTTTCCTACATTCTCTAGTGAAAATTTTTTCAAATATTTTAATCCAGTTTCAAGTTAACCAGAAATACTAGGGAGAAGTGGGTTTTAGCAATAGGGATTTCAAAGTTCATAGAAACTTATTTTCTATTGTTCTATTTCTTGACCAGTTTGTAAAATTTTCCCATACTTGTTTTGGGTGGCGACTCTATACTCTATGCATTCCAGTGTTGGTTTAGCATATTGAAATATTGAAAGTTCTTGTCTGATTCAAAGATGAATCAACAAAGAAATACCTGTTCCTATTATAGAAATAATCCAGAGAATAATATTGTGGAAGATCTTCATACACATGGTAGGAAACAATGGTCTAAAAGAGGTGGGTCTAACCATAACTCCCCTAAAGATTTGAAAGGGAGAATGAAAATCCATGTCCCTAAGAGAGTTTCATCTTCATCTTAAAGGTCTAAGCATTCAAGGCCAATTGACCCTTATGCGATTGATACATCTTTTGATACTTTCAAAGATGGAGAAATGACTGATGTAAGCTTCTTCCATGTAGAAGAAACTTTATACCAACAAGGAGAAATGTCTGCTACTAAGAGTACATCCTATGATTTTTACAAACTGCATGATGAGGTTCTAGCCTTGAAAAGAAAAGAACATGAGCAGCTGTTAGAAATATCTAATGCAAGAGAGAAGCGTGAACAAGAGATCTATGAGTTATTGGTTGAGAGGGATGAACTTTTGAAAAGGACCAAAAATAATGCGCTCAAGGAAAAAATTTTAAATGAGTAGTTCAAAGGATTTAATGAAAATTTTCTTGGTAACCTTAGGGCTTTGAGGAAACAAGCTACTAGTAACAGATCTGATACCAAGAAAGTTGAGTTTGAAAGAGAAGGACCTATTTTGAGGCAGTTGCACCCACATGAAATTGAGAAAAATGCAAAGCTCAAGAGAAATGACAAGGATGAATTTGATAAGGTAAATAAGAAAGTTTTTGGCATAAGTATAAATGAGCCTAAACAAAGAAAAGTTACCCCTTTTGGTATGTCCCAAGTTGAGATGGAATTGGAGCAAGCTAGAAAAGATAAAGAGAATCTAGCTAAGTAGCTAGAAAAGATGGAATTAGAGGCTGCTACAGAAAAAATGAAGATGATGATAGCTTTCCTACATGCCACTACAAATAATACTACAAGTAGTTCAATACCAGTTACCACTTGGACACTACAATAGAACCCACTGGGTGGTTCAAGGCCAAATGCTCAAGTTTTGGGGCCTAATCCAAATGCTAAATTTTCTAGTCCTAAGAAAGGTGATCCTCAACCTACTAAAAACCAAGGGGGTGTAGTAGGAACAAATGGAAATAATACCCTTGGAAGTTTTCAAAGAAGACCTATCCATTTTGATAGATACCATCCTCTATTCTTTGATGGCATCCCTGGTCATCCAAACATGATCTCAAATGAGGTAAGAGACCGAATACCTAGGTTCACTGGTAATAATGTTGTCACTTGTGAAGAAAATTTGAAAGCTTTCATAGACAAGATCACTGATTTTGAAATTGAGAATGAAGATTTTATAATGAATCTTTTTGTCCAATATTTGATAGAAGATGCTAGGAACTAGTTTAGGAATCTGCCTTAGGGTAGCATAGCATCTTGGGATGAATTTTTCAGGTATTTTAGGGACAATACCAAGAACATGTACTTCAAAAATTACCTAATGAAAGCATAACTTATTTTAACAATAGATTTTAAAAAGCCATGAACAAGCTATTTCAGATCCTAAGATTAGATGAGCAAGAATGTTTAACCATGTACTTCAATGTTGCTGATGAGAAGATGTCCTATCTTTTTAGGGCTAATAACACACATACCTTGAGAGATGCCTACAAAATAGAAATAGACATTGAGAGTAATAGAAAAGCCTCAGGGAAGATGGGGAAGAGAGAGGATGGTAAGTTATGGAAGGAGATAAGGGGACAAACAAGAAAACATGTTAAAGAGGATGATAGGGTTGATAAGTTGATGAGTGTAGTGAAAGATCTTACTACTAAAATAGACAAAAATGACAAGGGTTTTCATGGTAATAAATATCAATACCAGAGGTATGATGGACGTCCAAATCTAAGGGACATGCCTTATAGAACAAATTGGAAAGATGACAAGCCTGTCCCTGAAAATCAAGAAAACTAGAAGAAAAAGGAAACCCCTGATCCTTTGAAGAGAAATAGAAAAAATAATGTGGAGAATACCCCTTGGTGTGCTTCTTGTAATATGCCCAACTCTTCTTACCAATACATTGTATCCTAAGTACTAGCTAATCAAATGGAGGGGGGAAATGAACAGATAAGTTTGAGACAAGAAGGTCCTATTGTCAATATGTTCACTATGAGGAAACCTTATCTATGGTCTTCAGAAGGCAGTGAGCCTCCTGCAAATGTAAGTAATAGAGGAGGATAGTACCTAGAATACAAGCCACAAGTTGTTTATGATTCAAATGATGAAGGTGGTATTATGCCACAAAGAATTATTAATGTGGTAGGTGATGATAAGGAACATCCCCATTTTAGGCTACCAAGTGATGAGGAAAAGATATGCTTGACCATAGAAGCCATAAATCAGGCTAGGAGTGCCTGTAATTTGAGAAATAGAAGGGTGGAGACTAAAAAAAAAAAACTTGCTTCTGTTTTCATCAAAGAAGATGCCCTACAAGTTGCTGTAGAATATCTTGTCAAGGATAGCAAAGAAAAGAAAGCTATAAAACAAGAAGAATCCTCTTCTGCCCAACAGGAGAAAGAGGAAGTGAAAATAGAAGAACAAATTACTATTGACAAGACCAAGAAAGGTAAGAGAAAAACTGATGTGTTTTCTAAATTACTTTCATTTGACATGAAACACGCTCTTACATAAATGAAAGTATCAGTTCCACTGATGGAAATGTTAAAGATAAAAGAGCATAGAGAAGCAACAATGTAATTTCTCAAAGGGATTGTAGATATCCCCATTCCAAACAAGAAAGAGAATAAGAGAAAGGAAGTTATCTTTGAGCCAAAAACCCCTATATTGTATGTGGGTAACATGATTACCCAGGAACCATCTCAAGTGGATCCATTCTATGTTACTTTGTTAATAAATAAGAAGCTTGTAAAGAATTACATTATTGATTCTGGTGTTTCTCCCAATGTCATGCCCTATGAAGTAATGAAGGAATTAGGAATAAGTGTGGACACTTGTTATGGAAGATTCTATTCCATGGACAAAAGAGAGGTCCCTATGGTAGGAAATTTGAAGGGAGTTGAGGTGAATATAGTTGTGTTTCCTGAGGCCACATACATAATGAATGTGGTTGTTGTGGATACTCAACCCCATGATGGCATGTTGTTGTTAAGAGAATGGGCTGCAGTAGTAGGGGTTATATATTTAGATCCGTATTATGCAACAATCTATGAAAATGGGAGTGAAATGAAATTGTAAAGGGTTCCACGAGCACCAGTCACTATTGAAAAGGTCTCAAATAAAATGATAAATTGTTGTGTTGAGGTGGATATAGAGAACTTTAAAGTGGAGAAAATCTTTCCAAAGTGCAAAAACACTGGTCCACTAGTGGACGAATTGTGCACACAAAAAAATGGTCCATGGAAAATGTATTTTGATGGAGCTTGTTCAAAGAAGGATTAGGAGCTAGTGTCCTTTTCATTTCTCCATCAGGTACCACTTTCAAGTATTCCTTATTATCTTTTCTCTGTACAAATAACACTACTGAGTAAGAAGCCCTATGTTTAGGGTTAAACATTGCATCAAAGCATGATATCAAATGATTAAATTTTTTTGGAGACTTTGAATTGGTAGTAGCCTAGGTTAGATCCAAATATGATGTGAATAATGATAGGTTACAATTGTACAAACATGCAGTATGAGATCAAATTGAACTATTTGATGCTTTCAACATTAATTGGGTTGAGAGATCAAAGAATAGTATGGCTGATTTTTTGGCCAATGTTGCTTTAAAAAGTGACAATTCTTCTTTGATTGGGGTTTCAATTGTGGAGGTCAAGAATAGACTTGTAATTCCAAATAATGTATACAATTGACAAGTTTTTGAGGATGACAAAGATATCCTCAGGTTTGTACAGTGTCTAGACCATTTTGAGGGTCAACATGTAGATTGCAATGCATTAGTTTAAATAGTTGATGGTAGGGACATGGTCTTTAGCAATGAAGTGTTCCACCTGAATTCAAATCAGATACCTAAGGGGTTAGTGGAACTAGAGGCATTATTTCATGACCAAGCTAATTTTATGTCTAAAGAGATAAATTCCAATCTTGAGAACCTTGAAGAGGTGAACCTTGGATCGGAGGCAACACCTCAAAATGTATACATTAGAAGGAACCTAGAGCCCCATGTAAGGACAAATTCAATAAAGCTATTAAGAAAACACAAGCAGGTGTTTGCATGGTCCTATGAGAATTTGAAGTCTTATAGGGAAGATTTTTCAACATGAAATCTTGCTAAAGCCAGAAATTAAACCATTTAGGAAAAAAGTAAAGGAATATTAACCCATTGTTGGCCCCAAAAATGCAACAAGAAATGATGAGATTGAGAGAAGCAAGTATTATCCAGCCTTTAATGTATTTGAATTGGGTATCTAATTTAGTCCCAATCAGGAAGAAAAATGGTGACATAAGGATGTGTGTGGATTTTAGAAATATGAACCTAGCATCTTTAAAAGACAATTATTCTTTGCCAAATATGGAGGCAATGTTGCATAAAGTCACGGGTTGTGACTTATTGTCCATGATGGATGGCTTCTTAGGATATAACCAAGTACTGGTGAATGATTCAGAGTAGTTTAAGACTTCATTTACCACTCCTTGGGGAACTTATGTGTACATCAGGATGCCTTTCGGTCTAATGAATGTAGGGGAAACATTCCAAAGAGCCATGGATGTTTTTTTCAAATATTTTTTTGATCTATTTATGGTTATTTATCAGGATGAATTGACAACATATTCTAAGGAAGCAAAAGATCATTGTGATCACCTTGAAAAGGTATTTAATAAATTTGTTGAATATGGGGTGTCATTAAATCCTAAGAAGTGTTAGTTTGCATTAATAGAGGGGAAGTTACTAGGGCACATTGTATCAAAGGAAGGAGTAAGGATTGGCCCTGAGAGGATAGAGGAAATCCAAAATGTCCTTTCCCCAAGAAATGTCAAAGGAGTGCAGTCTTTCTTAGGAGAAAAATAAGAGGGCATGGCATTCAAAAATGAAGTTATCCTTGTGGGATGACAGAGTGAAAATTAAGGTGGCTACTAGTAAGTCACCCTTTGAACTAGTATATGGAGTACAAGATAGGTTTACTTTGAATAATTTATGGCCTATTTACAAGTTTATCATGGATCAAGAGTTGGAAGTGAATGATGCTCTACAAGATACAAGGATCCAGTTGATTGAGCTTGATGAAAACATAACAAAAGGACATAAGAAAAACATAAGAAATCAGCAAAAGATGAAGTAATTTTCTAATAAAAGGGCTAGTACTAGAAAATTCCAGCCGAGTGACATAATATTGCAATGGAATGCCAGGGCTAAGGACAAAGGAAAACATTAAAAAATTGAATCTTTATGGTTGGGGACCTTTATTATTCATCAAGTTTTTGGAAATGATTCATATCTTCTTAAGAATCTGGATGGTGAGGTGTTTGAATTTCCAGTGCATGGATAATTCTTAAAGCCTTTCTTGAATTAATTCTGCTTTCCATGCATAGTAGTCTTGTAATCTATGTACAGGTGTGTTTGTTTCCTATTGTGTGTTTCTTTCCAAGTTGTATTTTTTTTTGTAGTACATTAGTGTGGTTCTGGTCTTCCTCCCAGAGATCTAGTTTCTTGCATTAAAATTTCATTCAAAGAATCCTCAAATAGAGCCACTATTGGGACTATTTTAGGTTTTCTGAGTAATGTCAAAATGTTTCTCCTATTCTTATTACCCAAAATTTCCTGATCTACCCAATTTTGGCCTACAAGTGGAGTAAATGAGGCTCTCATAAGGGTAGATCCCACCTTGTGAGGTTTTTGAATTTTTTTTTGGGTCCTTTCCTTATTCTCTGCATTGTTTCTAGCCTTTTGCTAAAACCCTAAGTCTTATTGAGTCAATTTCCTACAAAACCCTAAACCCTTCAAGAATTTATCTAATTTCAAGTTACTTTTCAAAGCCACTTAAGTATTTTTATGTCATGTGTGCTTATATCCTAGATTTTATCTCTTAATATTTGAACGAGATTAAATATGATTTTCAGATTTCAAGATTAAGCGCAAGTCATCGATCTTATTTTCATCATGCAGTTGGCGCGTGATCGCTAGATAAAGTTAAGGTTGGATATTTTATTCTAAGATTAAGCAAGGACTGTAGATCAAGTTGTCATCGTGTGGCTAGTGTTAGCTCTAGCAGCTTAACTGAAGTCATGAAAATTATTTGGAGATTCAGAGATACCCTTTATCTCTGAATCTCCTGATCTAACTTGGGGTCAGGGCAGGATTATCATTTTTCTTTATCACTTAATCTATGAAAAAAATCAAAGTTAGGTATATTTTTTAGAGAGTTAGCATAAGTTGTTGATGTAGATCATGATCAAGGGTTGTCTCTTAATCTCCAAAAGAATTGATCAAGTAAAAATGGATTCAGAGATTCAACATGCATTGTTGATGAAAATCAAGATATAGGGCTAGCATGTGATCTCGAGATAAAACCTGAGTTAAAAGAAACATTCAATGACTTGGAGATTTATTTAGTCATTGAATCTCTAGATATTAATAAGGGTCATGCATGGTTAGTTCAAATCCAAGTTAGGTTTTCTAAGGAAGAATCTGGACCATCGATCATAGAAGAGATGTGTGTCTAGTGTTGAATCACTAGAAAAGGTCAAAAAGTCAAGAAGCTTTCAGCGACCAGGAGGTAATAAGCTAAGATGTAGACACGTGTCTAAGTGGTAGAGGAGATATGTGGTTTTCATCAAGTCTAAAAGTAAACCCAAGGTAAATAAAATCATTCAGTGATTCAGAGACTGCTTTATCTCTAAATCTTGAGATTTGACTAGAATTAGTGTAAACATTGGGAGATAGCCTTTATCTCGTAATCTTAGAATAGAATAGAGTTAATGTCAAGGATTATGAAATTAAATAAGGACCATGGATCAAGATCAAGATCAAGTTTTGGTGCTATATCTCTGAATGAATTATGAGTTAAGGCAAAGTGTTCAGCAATTTACAGACTTAGTTATTGCTGAATCTCATGACTTAACTCAAAGTCAAGAAAGGATTACACTTTTTTCCTTGTCGTTGAATCTCTAAATGGACTTAAAGTTAATTCAAAAGCTTAGAGACTTGGAGAGGATCGTTGATCTTATCTCAGATGAATGGGTGTCACTAAATCTCTAGATGAGACTTGAGTTAAGAATTTTATTCAGTGACTTGGAGTTTCCTTTATCTATGAATCTCCAGATTTGTTCATGGTCAAGTAAAGTCAAGTAGAGTTACATTGTGAGATTCAAAGATACAAAAAGATGAGTTACTCAGTGTTAAGAGGTGAAATAGAGGTGAAGTAAGGTTAAAATTTATGGCTAGCACTAAACCTCTGAATAAAATTAAAGTTAGGTAAATCATTTATAGATTCAACAAGAATCATTGATGAAATGCAAGATCTATGGCTCACGCTGAATCTCAAGATATAACCCAAGTCAATCAAACCATTAAGCAATTCAGAGATTGTCTTTTCTCTAAATATGGACATAAAGTCAGGGTCTATGGAAGGTTAAGTTAAGGTACATTCAAAGATCATGAAATAAATCAAAGGCGCCAAGTCTCTAGATAAACCCTAGAATTAGTAAAGTATTCAATGACTTGGAGAAGACATTATCTTTGAATCTCCAGATAAACCATGCTAAAGTTGAGTATAGTGAGATACTGAGAAGTTTGTCCTCATGCCATTTCAAGAAAATAAAGTAAATAACCATGGTTGATGAAAGATTTGAGATCCTGACAAAGTATGAGTACTCTGCTGAGCTGTAAAAAGGCAAGAAAATCAAGCCAATCAGATGTTGTCTTGGTCATTTAAACATTTTATAAGGTTTTTGATGTAGGAGCATCCTGGGTGTAAGGGAAATCTTGCATCACCCAAAAATATTTTTGTTTTCTTTTCAATAAGGGCTACCTTGTGTAGAGCTGCTATTTTTGGAAACTTGTTATTTTTAGTAAGTTGGTCATACGATCTCAGAATGTTCTGATTTTGCATGTGGAGGTTCATCTCAGTCATATCAGCCTACCAGTAAAGTTTCATGGCTAGATCAAGTCTGGTTTTGAAGATATTAAAAAAATTTGGTATTGAA
The DNA here is from genome assembly GCA_018584345.1 of Thuja plicata. Lineage (NCBI taxonomy): Eukaryota > Viridiplantae > Streptophyta > Pinopsida > Cupressales > Cupressaceae > Thuja > Thuja plicata. Next base: position 817,555 of record MU228252.1, read on the forward strand.
AATAGGGTACAGAAACTTTGGGCTCAGTTTTGAAGGCTTTAGAGGCCCTGGATGAGGTCAAAACTTGGGTTGAATGACATTTACATGTTTCAAGCATTGTAGAGCGCTTCGTGGCATTTCTGAAATGGGGTTATAATAGTCAATCGGGTCAACTGGTGATGACTTATGGTCTCCAGAAGTTGGGCCACCTGATAGCAGAAAATAATTTTCCTTCAAAATTTTCGGGTTTCAAAAGTTATTTTGAGCCAACTTTGATGTACTAAATTGAAAAATAAAATAATTCTAAGTTTGGTCGGCCCTAAGGGCTAAATTTCTGGA
>MU228252.1:817922-837922 GCA_018584345.1 Thuja plicata
TCTGGGTAATAATTCGAGGCTTTGTCCTACAGAATATTGTAAGGGGAATGCCCATGTGGCTTTGCATATTGTAATTCTAAAAGTTTGTAATTTTGCATTTGTGGAGATAATAAGAAGTCCATTTTCTGTTCTTGCAAATTGTTGTTGCTTCTCTGTTTCTGTTATGTGTTTGTGGTATTAAGGGGAGCACCCTTCATCAGTTTAAAAGCAAAAGGCACTCATGAACTTCTTCTAGCTCACGTTCAAATTCAATTACCTGTCAACTTTAGGTGACAAAATTGATTTCAATACATGCAGAGTTATTCAGAAGTGATTGAGCAATGATTTTTTAGATTCATCAACTAGATTGATGCATTGATGGTTAAATGATAAATAAACTCGGCACTTGTACATTCTTCTTAGAAATTTTTTTTAGAAGATTAGAGCAAGAATTGGATAAATTTTAGATATTTCTGAGGAGAATCTTGTTCAAAGAGAGATAATCCAGAGAATAGCAAAGATGAGTAATGCAGAATCAAGAAAGGCTTCAGCCAATGGGGGAAGCAAGGATGCAGAAGAAGAATAGAAGGTGAAAAGAAATTATTTAGAAGAGTTCATCACTTTTCTTCCTAGAACAAACCATAATAAAAAGACAAATGATGAGTTCTTCTCAGACTTCATGTCTAGTTGTAGGGACCCTGTCACTTGCAAGTGTTTTGGGTATCATTTGTTCAATTAATTCTATAGTAATAAAGATATACAAATCCCTGGACACTATGTTTGGTCAATTTAATAGTCCCAGATCTCTTTCTGGATGCAGACTTGTTAGTTAAATTTGGCCAGAAGGTGTGATACACTCTCTAAAACTAGCAGAAATAATGATGATACAACTCTAGTCACCTTGGATAGGGATTCCTTTATGAAAGCTTATGGTATCTACCATGCCTATTCTATAGAAATTGATCTAAATAAATTGAAAGCAAAATATAGTAGAGAGGTTAATCTATTTTAAACTTTGATCCTTGCTCACATGCCTAGGTCAAGTAGGTATGTAGCCCTATTACCCACTTCCAAAGGTGCACCATATGAGTTCAAGGATCTAAACTTCTATATGAAATACTTAGCTTATGGGTTGTATAGAGTATTGGGAATTGATGGGCACCTAGAGAGAATTCCTTTTGATTTGTTGATGATCATCTTGGACATCCAGAAATCCCATGTAAATACTGATTTTGACTATAATCAACATATTATTGATAGGATACATGAGGGCATTATAAGTATCCAAAAGAAGACTAACCCAAAATTCATGTATTATTCAATTCTAATGCATTTGATTATGTTCCACAACATAGATAGCATGGATACTCAGAATTTGAGACCAAGGATGTATTTCCAAGGCCAGCAAAACCCTATGCAGTTTTGGATTAGGGTTTGGAACTATATATCTAATGAGAATGAGTTATGTGGCTTTTAGAATTGGATTGTACATCCAATTCTAACTATGTTGGGTAAAAATATAACCAAGATAGCAGTAAAGGTAATAAGGCTTCTAAGGCCTTGTGAGTATGTGGATAAGTGGCTAGGAGATGATAATTAGGGAGATTTTTATCTGGAAAAGACTTACACACTAATCAGGGTATGTGGGTGTTCTTAGACCCCACATATACTACTAAAATATGTGCCTCCAAGGTTTTCCTTAATAGAGTTCCTTTGGAAACTAATATGGATAGTCAAAGAGAACTTGGCCCCTCATAGGAAAGGTACATTTACACTAAGGAAGTTCCAAATTATTGATTTTACTATAGGGAAGAAGGCCATAGAGGGAATAAACAAGTGGTTGGGGAAATTCAGGATGAGCATGGCACAATATAGGTATGTAGGGCCTGAAGGTTTCATCAAAAGTGCCAAGAAACTACTAATCCCAACTGTCACTGCTATCAAGGTTAATGAAGAGTATAATGAGGAGGATATTATCAGAAATATTCTTGATGATGAAGAAGCATAAAAGAGAGCTGAAAAATATTTGGACCTGAAACACTTGGAGAAAGAAATGAAAAATGAAAGGATTCCTTTTGGAGGTTTCTACCTAGGAATACCGTATTTGATCAGGATTAAAAAGATTATAGAAATGTATGATACTTTGTATAATGAACTGGAAAATTAGATAGAGGAAAAGAAAAGAGGTCCTAAACAACATTCATCCTTTGAGTATGAGGAGGATAGTGAAGGAGGATATAGGTTTTATCCCTCCTTAAATGTATCAGTGACCTAGTTTCAAACAGAGATCAGAAGATTATGATACAGAGGTAACAAGTGAGCCCCCTAGGAAAAATAGAGAACAGAATAGGGAGGACCCTCTCAGTCAGAAACACAAGGAAAGAGGAAAGACAAACTAACTTCCCTTGTCATTGGTGATAGATGGTACCATCACCAACTAAGGAAAACCATTAGAGAAGGCAAGAAAAAGAAAAGGGAGATCCAAGAGGAAGTGGAGTTTCCTCTCGAATTATGCAAGGATGAAAGAGAGCTCTACCAAGAAGAGTTTCTGAATGATGATGCATTCATTAAAACTGATGAGTTCAAGAACTTTCTCATTTGGAGAAATCAACATGAGGTTGGATACCAACTACAGATAATAGAGGGTGTGACCTTAGGAGATGAAGAAATATAGGCTTTGAAGGCTTATGATCTTGACTCTGAGACAATCACACCAGAAGAGGCTAGGTAGTTGGTAAAGTCTAGTGGGATGTTGCTTGTGCCTGGATGGGGTCTAGCTTCTACATTTATCATTAATCAGATAAGGAAGCAACCAGAGGCTCAATTATCCTTAGAGACTCAACTAGGACAAATGATAAGAGGTTGTGGATATGATCCAAGATCCCAAACTCTAGCTATGTGGTCCTTGGCTCCAAGAACACAAAATCCATCTCTAGTTAATGTTGAGGAAAAGATAGATGGAGACAAGATAATTTGGAGTGTCTAGAACACCTCTTATTTAGAGATCTCCAAGGTTGTCACTCACTTTTCCCTCCTGAATGAGGAAAAAATAGAGCAATTGTCAGCAAGATATGGAAGACTCTTTGATGAGTCAATTGTCAGGGAAAAAGACAAAGAGAAGTGCCTAATGTAGATCAAGGCATTACAAGAGCAAGTAGAGGCTCTAAATAAATAGTTGGAAGAGGCCTCCAAGGCTCTTCCTCCTCCATCTCAAGAGGTTGCAGTTGTGCAGACTAATGTTATAGACGACCCTCCACAGGAAACAAAGAAAATTGATAAGGACATAAATGAGATTTCCCTCTTTGCATTGTTAATAATCTGGCAACATCGGATATATATTCTTAAAGGGAAATTGGATGCAGTGTACAAGGAATACATTAAGCTTCCTGATCTAGAAAAGGAAATAAAGGACCAAATAGAAACTCTAGACCCATTCTTCATTGTATGGTGAGGAAGGGGATGTTTTTTTGAAAGGTTAGAGGCATTGCAACCGCACAGGGTAGATCTTCCTAAATTAGTGTGCCAAGTGGGAGAGATGATATAGCATATCGACACACCTTTATCCTTTTTCAAAAGAAAAGAAAATCAAGTCCTAGAAAGGTTAGGCATGTTTGGTCCTGATTTTTGTAGATTCATCCCTCAAATCAAAAGAGAAAATCATGAGATAAAATTTGTTGAGGAATGGAGAGGAGAGTTTGACACCTTGCTGCCTAAGAAGGAGGCTTTCCTGACAGAAGAAAATGTTATAGACATGGAGAGATTTAATAAATCCTTAGATGAAGCATTTAAAGATGAAATAGGCTTTGTCAAGTTTGATACAGATGTAAAGGCTATTACTAATGCCATTTGGGAAAGACAACTGAAGTAGTTACAAAGTATTAAAAGTTTCAATTGGCCTACAGAGGATGAAGTCACACTTTGGGACAACACCACCAAGCCCAAGAAGAAGAAGTCAACATCAATCAATCTGGATTTAATAGATGATGTGTGAATTGCATGTGGCACCTGATCAATGAGCACAGGGAGGGTAATTATCATTAAGACTAGTGTAATTTATCCTATATTGGCAGTCACTAACTCTCATAAAAAAATTTAGAGGTTACCCTGAATATCTGCGGACAAAGGTGCCAATTGCAAAAGATTTGAAATGATTGTGAATCAACTACTCAAGTTCTATTCTTCCACCAACTGAGATTGTAACTACCATTTTTTTCTTTTAGTACTTTTTTCTCTATCTAGCCATCCAAAGCTTGTTGCATCATATTTCTCCCAAGATTCCAAGATGGCTAGTGTATACTATAAATAGAAAGATGTATTGTATTGTTAATGATGGTGAATTCACAACTGCGAGGCAAATTTCTAAGTTTTGTCTAGTTTCTAAAGTTTTTTGTTATTCTGAATGTACTAAAGCAAAGATATTTTAATAAAATACAGTGGAAGTTCCTATTTCATATTTGTGATGTCTTCATGTGTTCATATTTGAATTCTTATGTGTTGAATTTGTAAGGAAAGTTTAATATACTATTTACAAGGTAGATGTGGGATTTGTTCTTAAGTTTCTTTCAAGGAGAGGGTAATCCTTAAGGGTGGGTTTTAGGGGATTTAGTGTTTACATAATAATTTTATGTTTGGGTATGGGAGTGAAAAGAATAATTTGTAAGGCATTTTATTCAAGTTTCTTACAGTATTTTTATTAAAAGGTTTCTGTGAATGTATATTTCATTTGACTCTTTGCCATGGATTAGACACTGGTCCTGATTTGAATATTGGTTATCATCATCAAATTTAAAAACAAAAAAATCATTTTATATTTCTATTTAAGAACATAGGTGTTTATCATTTGTATTAAAGAATATAAGTAATTTTTTTGATTCCTTGAAGAGCGTATCATTAGGTCAATCTTCTTGAGTTGGAAAATTGAAGAGAAGAAGGATGAGAATCCTTATTTCACTTGTATTTTCTTTTGTCAAGTTCATAGTCTAGCTTGTAAAGCTATGCATAAGATTGGTTATTAGCATCCGTAGGGCTTGTTACCAATCATTGTAGTAAAAGGAAAGATCAGATCATTGTGGGAAGTTGACCCACTATGTTATTTACTGAAAAGCAGTAAATCAAGATAGGTATACCCACCTGAGTATGTGGATATCAAAGAAGGAGTATCAAATCCTCATCAATTAGACTTTTCCTTGTTTGAATCAAGTCTTGGGAATCATAGAGTCAAGAATTGAGGCTTAATAGAGGTTCCGCAAGAAAAATCTCTAACATAACATAAAATGGATCTTGATAAAAATGGATAGTGGATGTCAAAATGAGAGGAGAAGACCCCCTTTTATTCTCATTTCATGATTCAACATTGTCTAGCCAACCAAAAATAAAGACCATGAAGAAAAAACTCCTTGTTGGGCCTAGATCCCACTTAAATGCAATGCCTTGGGAAAAGTTTGAATTGTGTTGACCTAGTCCAAGACATGGGAAACTTAGTCTGACCTAGTCCTTGCATTATTAATTTCAAAGTAGATATCAGTCTTGGGAAGTGTGAAAAATTTTGGGGAGAGAAAATGAAAGATGTGAGAAATTAGGCATAAAGAAATTTGAATCTTGAAATCACTAAAATGGGGTCTAATAGGTCCTAAAGCCACCAATAATGGGTGATAACTTTTTAGGATGGTGCAATAAGAAAGAACATGTACATCACAAAAATTAGATTTTAAATCACATAATTTATTACATATACATGGATAGATTGAAATCCAACATAAATTGTACATTGCATATTATACATACATGCATAGATTGTAAATTAAACAAAGGGAATGATTGAAAAAAAGTAATCTCAAATCAACTAGATGGAAATTTCAACGTGTGTGTGTGTGTGTGTGTGTGTGTGTGTGTGTGTGTGTTGTTGATCTCCAAGTTTTGTTTTCTATTAGTGTTACACACTTAGACATAATCAAGGTAGGTTAGCTGGTCATCACTATGACCGAGTCATGCCACTAAGGCTGAGACTAAGTAGTAGTTACTGTTGAGAAAGTAAGACATCTTTGAGTACTCAATAGTTTCTGATCAGAATGATTGTCGATTTTCATAGAAGATTTAGTGCTGAGTGACAACATATGCTTATGCCAAGCAAGACAGTGTTGACTAAGCACCAGAGTTTACTTATGCCAAGTAAGACAATTTTTGTATATGTGTTTGGAATGGCACAAAAACCTAGGTAAACCATTTTAGTCAACTTATATGAATCATTTAATGATCATTCACTGATATTTAATGCATTAATCATGCATCATTTTTGTGATCATGAATCCCTATGAAATTCATGCAACCAATCAAAATTAGGGATGCCTAAGCGGCAAATTGTGATGAATCTAGATCATTGATCTTGATCTGGATGTTTCATCAGTGATTTATATATGAGATGCTTCAAACCCTAATGGGTGTATGTGTATGAGTGTAAGTGTATGTGTGTGGATGCAGATGTGAAGAGACGATATCAGATGTATATGCATGTTTTTCATATCTGAAGCATTGAACATATAGAGTGACCGAGCACAACATTGAAGAGAAGAGTAGAGATATATCAGACTGTGAGATCAGTTAAGAGTTGGAAAGAGGAGATCTGTTATCAACATTTGTAGTGCAAACTGAAGGATCAGGTATTGATATATTCTAGCAAGTGAATCAGGGTAAATCTCTTAACAGAGTGGTCCTAATAGGCTTTTCTAAATCTCTTAACTAAGTTCTTACTTAGTTGTAAGTTTAAATCCATTAACAAGTTAGATTGTATAAGTCTATAAACTCTTAACAAGGAAGACCCCTCATAGGGTAGATCATCAAAAGTAATCAAACTATTTATCCTTAACAGGAACACTTTATTACTACACTAGTGAAGATTTGTGGGTGTCATCCCCACCCCATTTTTACCTTCAAGGGTTTCTGGGCTATCAAATCTTTGTGTTATGTGCTCATTATGGATATGATTAGATGTTAGATCTATTAGAGTATTTCAATTTATGTTTATGAATACATGGTTAAATTAGTTTGTTTTAGAAGTGTAAATTTTTTGTAGATTTGATTCACCGCCCTCTTAGTTATTGCTTTCCCATATTAGACTCCCAACAATTGGTATTAGAGAATTGTTCTCTTAGAAGAAGTCTAACCACTTGAGAGATAAGATCTTGTAAATAGAGGTTTATAAGTTGGGAAAGGTCATTGAGAATCATAAGATTGATGTCTAGCTAGAACTGTAACAGCTTAAGATAGAAAGAGAAGAATTGAGGAAATCCTTAATAGATAGAAAAGAATTGGAAGCTCTTATGAATGATACTTCATATAAAAAAGAAGACATTGAAGGTCTATTTGATAATGAAGATTCTAAAGAAAGTAATGCAGAAATTGCAGATCTATTGGAGAAGAATAACACACTTAAAGAATGAGGCAAAACTCTTAAGATAGAATACGAAACACAATCAATAACACTATGTGAGGTGATTGATTAGAAGAAGAAAGCTAATAAAGAAAAGACAATGTAAGAAGAAGACAAGAGATAGATGGCTACCAGACTTGATGAAAGGACAAGTGATTTATAGAAGCTCACAAACAATCGGTTGGACATGGTCAAGCAACTGTTATTTGCGAATCAAGAGGTAAACAAAAAAGACATTGAAATTAGATATCTGGGATCTTAGAAAACTCAACTGAAAAATGAGTTGAGATGTGAAAGAGAACTCATTGAGAGAATAAACAAACCAAATGAATCCTTGAGATACTTTGAGGAACTAATGAGATCACCAAGGAGAAATAATGACACCTCTGGAATTGGACATAGAAAGCACCAGTCTTCCACTAAAGAAGGAGAATCATCAAAGAGTCAAGAACATAGGAATGCAAAGCTGGAGAGAAAAAAAAACCTACATGTCATCATTGTGGGAAACCAGGTCACACAACAAACATTTTCTAAAGCAATAATGGTAAGTCCAATCCTAAACCAAAATTTAATGGATATTTATTTAACTGTAAGAAGCCTGGACATCAGGAACATGAATGCAGTTCAAAGGATAGCAACACACCTACTTCACCTAGATTCCAAGGACATTGGTACAATTGCCATAAGTTTGGTCATAGAACCCAAAATTGCAGATCCAATGAAAAATCCAAATGGACAACCAAGAAATAAGGCAATGCACTAAGGAAAGGTAACACATTCAATTGGGATTACAATACAAGACATAGTTGTTATTTTGTGGTGAATAAGGTCATATTGCAGAGAATTGTATAATGACACAGTGTAGAGATAGATCCAAGAGTTGGATGAATGGAAGTTTGGTCTGTTATAGTTGTCACAAGATTTATCATACCAAGAGAGACTACAAGACTAGAGCCCTGACACCTATTATTGAGAAGATAAAGAATCAGATGAATCTGACATGGAGAAATAAAGAAGAAGCAAGCATTAGTGGATCTAGTGAAGTTGAGATCACCAAATCCAATGGATCAGGTGATCACACTAATTTAAATTAAGAAAAGAAGGTATGTAAGGAACTATTTTCTAGAATGATATATTTTACACTAGTTCCTAACATAAGATGTATTAAAGTCCATATCTGCATAGTATAAGATGCATAAGGACAAATTTGAGACAAGAACTAAGCACATAATTGATATGCATAGTTGATGTCATGCATCAGTACTAGCATATGTCGAGCCCCCATACTGACCGAGATGATATGTCGACCAAGAATTAGTAGTGACCGAGTCACTATTATCACCGAGTTATGGTGTGAGATAACTGAGCTATTTATTCAAAGACTGAGGATAGCTATTATCCAACTACCGCTGCATAAAGCATTTATTGAAGACCTAATTCAACTGTTTCAGGGTATATAATGGATTTAGCTATTCATTTTTCATTTCACACAAAAATTAGAGTTTATAGAGAATTTATAAGGTGATTCATGAGAAACTTGAGCATAGTTTGTAAATATTCCACCTGTGTATCATCAACAAGTATTGTGAAAGGTTGAAGACCCATTGTTGTTGAGTTACCCAGAATCTATTTCTCAAAACCTAATTTACAAAAATGGTAGCAAGTTCATCTATTGGTGTAAAGAGACGAGACAAGGGTATGATGAACATTTATTTAGCCAGGAGCGATGCTTGTACACTTCCCAATTTACAAGTTGTTCCTAAGGTTGCAGTGAAGGGAGATCTTAGGGAGCCCTATCATCGATCCTGCCTAAGGTTCATACTATCCATGATGTGAGCAAATGTTGTTAGAAACACCTAGGGGGGGGTGAATCAGTGTTTTTCTATTAATTATAATTCAGAAATTTTAAACTTGAATCAAATAGATAACAAATGAAGCACAACACATAACATGAGATATGATTATGGGGAAACCTTGATCAGAAGAAAACCCCAGTGGGAATTAGTACCAACAAATGATTGTACTAGTATAATGAACCTGTTAAACTTCCTTTGCCTTGTTAGCAGTAGTCTTTACAATGCAAGTACAATGAACCTATTAGGAGTCTTTACAAAAACCCTATTAAAGGTGTTTGCCTCATTGCCATCTCACTTCTCAATAAGATGAAGGCTACAACCTTGTGATATCTGATATACACTTATATCAAAAGATGAACTGCTATAATGACATTGTTGTTTGATCAGTTCTGTTTATGCGTTGATGATCTTAATATCTTAAAGAGATCTATCTTATACTAACTTGTTCATACTTTTCTTTTGTATATCTTCTCTACATAATTGGAGACACCCAAATACAAAATACATATTGAGTATTTATATATACTCAATAGACGTGACAAAAAACAAGACCTTAGTTGGCCCAAAAACAAGATACACAACACTTCCAAGAAAATTGGCTTAAGTGTGTTTACATGAGTGTTTAATACATAATTAAAAACATAGTACAATAGGTGCATAGCCTTTACAAAACAAAATATTAGACGCGATTCCAAAATCTGAGGTCATCTCCATACTCTGCTTTTTGAACTGCTAGTGGCTCTTGAACTTCTTGTAGCTTCTCCGTACTACCATACCATACCATGTGTGTATAGAATTATCTTAGTAACATATCATAGAGATAAAGTATGAATTCACATAGTCTGACTTGATTTTACGCACTGTGCTAGTGCTCTGATCAACTGAATAACTCTGTACTGTTCTATTTTCTATACTTAGCCAATTTTGCTCTTCAAAGTTTATTGTCAAAACTTCATATGACTTTTTTTCCATAATGACAACACAAAATAAGTCATATACACCCTGAGTGTCAACTTTCCAACAATCTCCCACTTTTTCATTAATGGAAACAAAGGAATGTGGCAAAGTTGGTTAAACTTTGACTTAACAACAAAAAACTTTATATCATAACTTTGGATATATACTCATTATATAAATACACTACTCCCCCTTTGACATTAATGACAAAGGTGTAAAAAATTGTAAGTCTCTAGGTACTTACTTCATGTACACATCTGGATAAGCAATCTGAAGATTCTTGATCTATTGCTACAAGAATGCCTTCAACGCATCAATAGTCTGAAGATGGGCGCATAATGCATATGTAAGATTATCCATCTTTGTCAGATCCATGCAGGATCCTTGATCATATGTAACAATGGTTGCATCTATTTATTTGATGTTCTCATTCAAAACACCTAAGGAGGGCACAAGTGCATTTCTTAGTTGGGTTTGTCTGATCCTTATCTTGGTGATCTCCATCTTAGCTTTTTCAATCCTGTCTATCTACCCTTGATAGATATTTTTGCAGATTTTGATGTCTTGGGAGGATGTTTCAACTGATTGCCTTATGTTTTCAACCAAGATATCTTCCTCCTCAATATTCTTGATTTTCTCAAAAGTGAATTTTCCTATTTCCATGCAATTTGCTATTACTTTCCTGCCTTTTGATGCTAATTATTTCAGAATTGTCTGACCATTCTTCAATGAGTTGATATCTAAAGAGAAGTTTTTTACCAATTCATCCAATATTTCCTTTGTGTAATTTTCCTCTGTAGTTCTAGTAGCTGAGTCTACTAAACTTGTGAAGTGTGCTTTGAATCTTGTTAAGATGCTATTGACATCATCAACTAACTGAATTTTAGCCACTTTCTTATCTGCTAGCACTAAGTCATTCAAAATGTTCACTGAATCCAAAAAGAGAGGGTTTCTCATAACTTGTTTCTCTTTGGCTTTCTCCATGGATAATACAATGATCTTGATCAAATCTTCTTCTCCCCATGCATCTAGGTTTGCTGAGTTAGGGGTTAAACTTGACAACAATGACATTGATGGTTGAATAGATGGAGTGAATATAGCATTTTGACTAGTATCCATATATTCACTTTTCACTTCTCTGTTTCTTTAGTGCTGAAAAATGCATTTTCAAATTTGTTCAAGTCATTATCTAAAGTTGTCATGGATATCTTAACGTCATTGATCACAATGGTTTCATCTGAATCTTTGGCTATTTCAGAAGGTGATGAAACTTTAGGCACTGAATCCTGTGGACCTGTCATAGGCACATTTAGAATCATTGGTTCTTTATCCTGTTTGGGAGGGACTAGAGTCACTTTGGCTATAGGTGCCATTGATGGATACATGTATCTATCCAAAAATACTTGCTCAAATGCTTTATGAGTCTCTTCACCAACTAGTTCATACTCTTTGTTCATAATATGAAGAGTTCTTATTTTGGTTCTGAGATGAGGTTTTACCAAATCTAAAAGTATTGATTTCTCATCATGTGAGAAAATAGGGAGAAGACTGTCTAATGTTTCTTCTCTAACCCCCATATCATCTTCAATTACTTGGATTTTCCATAGGTCTAGTATGTTCCATACTTTGTCTGGTATGACTATCTTGAGTTCTAATACTAACCTTTTAAACTTGATCATATGAGATATAATCATAGAATAAATTTATGATTTATCTATCTCTTGGTACTTGTCATAGACATTTTTAATAGATTCTAGTCTTCCTTCATTAACAATTCTATTCCTTAAGACTGTCAGACTAGGTCTGAATCCTACCTCAGGAGGGGCTTGAGTGTTCTTTACTTTATTCCTTGTTGTCCTTGAGGATGGGTGATTTGTGGGAACTTGCTTCCTTCTTCTGGTCAAATTTATTGGTGCTGATGGTGGAGAGGATTCCAAGTCAATAGTAGTTGAGGGCGTAGATGTACCTTCATTAGATTTCTTCTTCTTCTGGGGGATATCATCATATTTTCTATTTTCACTTTTGTAGGAGTTTTCTTAAGCTCTTTTGCAATCTTAACTTCCCTATCTCTATTTAGGTCTTCTTGTGTGACCCCATGAACATTTAGGATATTGGATGTAATCCTTGATGCCTTACTTTCCTTATTTTCACTATATAAGAAAAAATCAACTTGATTTATCTTCTCTCTATATGTGCCCCATCTTGGCTCATTTGGATCTTTGGGCTCAGACAAAAGAACTTGTGCATATCCTTCCAACACATGTTCTTTAACTTCATAACCAAGTGGGTGAATCCATTTGGTTCTTGGCTCAACTGCTTCCATGCATCTGCAGTCAGTTACCACCATGAAACATATGGTGTCTTTGTACTTTTCAACTATCTTCTCCAGTATTATAAACCTCTACTGCATCTTGTTCCTGAATGTTTTTATCTCCATGTCCATAGAATCCTTTACACTACTCTCTGATGTAGCCTTTAATGAAATTTGAGACATAGTGGGTTTGCTCCTGTCTAGGTAAAGATTAGAAACTTTACCAACAATGTGAAAGTATAGATAGATAATCAAAGAGCCAAATCTGAATATTTTGCTCTTGTCATGCTTGATAGCTCTAATGTTCTCAATCAGTTGTGCACGCAATATCTCACAGAGATTATACTGAGTGTTATCTATTTCCATCCTTATTGCTACCAGAACAGTAGCTGTGGACACACTATTCAGTCTGCTTGCGTGCTAAAAATTGTAACCTAGTATCCTAGGATCAACAGTCATCCCGCACCTATCAATTCTAGATAAGAAAGCTTGTTCAACCTGTTTCTTTACATCTTTACCAGTGGGAAGAACTGGTCCAACCTTAGGGATTCCAATCATCTCATGAATAATATTAATAGTAATGCAGATAGGAACTTAATCAATCCAATACAGATCATCATGTATCATCTAAGTAGGATTTTAACCCATTCTGGTTCATAGAACTCATGCGCATTTGAATAATCAAAGATAGGGTTATCAGTGAGATGCACATATTCATCCTTGAATCAATAATCTGGTTTCATCACTAATTCCATAAGAGTTTATAGGTTGTTATCCCCAATAGTTTCCTTCTTATAATAGATGTATGCATGAATGTCCTCTACATGTATGAATCCTAGCGGAGTCTTGGAGAATGCTCCTTCTACATCATCTAGTACAGACTTGAATGGATTCTTCTTAAACACACATTTCTTCTTTTGAGAGATGTCAAATACTATAGGAGTAGCCATTAATTACTTGTTACTTTCTTAAGTAGGGTTTCCATAGATTTTGAAATAATACATCCACTAGGGTTCTATTTCCAATGGTTATCTATTGATGCTTTGATACTAAAATCTCTTGTGCTCTCTGAATGCTTAATCTTGAATGCAAAAGTGAAGATGAGAGATCTCTTTACGAACTTATATAAAAGTTACTGCATTTAATGCTTGTTTCCATAACATGGTTTGCATTGAGAATTTCAATCTTTGTTTCTATCCAAGTTCAAGCTATGCATCCATGCATATTTCCTCAATTCATCACCAAATACTTGAATCCATAGGCACACACTTATAGGTGAGTATACCAACCACATAGGGGTTCAGAGCTAGAATAGCTCCCCATAAGACCATGAGGGTCATCTAACTAGAAGTAGAAGGTGCTTCCACTATGGATGCATCTACTACGTTGTTCTCATCATTATCATTCTTTACTTCAACCCCTATTTTATCTAAATCTTTTGTATCTTTTACAAAATTGAATTCACCAGATTCTTCAAATAATGATTCTTTAGGCTTTTCTTGTTTCTGAGTTCTTGACCTGCAAAACCTTGAGATATGTCCTACTTTTTTGCATGAGTGAAAAATGATTGGAGGTCTATTGATATTGTTTATCATGCTGGACTGCTTGGCTATGTGTCCATTATAATTACATATCTGACATGTAATGTTATGATAGTTTCTCTGAGGTTGATTTCTCTAATTGTATTGATTCAGATTTCTTTGGTTCTACTGTGATTGATTTCTTTGACTTGTTCTGCAATGAAAAGCCCTATGACCAAATTTATTACAAGAGTAACAATAGCCATTGAAAGGCCTTACCTCTTTAAAATCTCTTTCCAGGTGTCCATGTTTGTTACAAGCATAACAAGTTTGGTTAACTAGCTTGTGTTCATCTTTAGGAGGTTCTGCATTACCCTCTACAAGATTCTCAAATTTCTTTGCTTCTGTGGATTCTTCTTGTGCTTTCTTTATTTCTTGCATTGAATTAATTTAAATTTGAGATACGCTGTATCCAACACCAGTAGTATCACCTTTTATCTTTTGTGCATAAATTTGTGATTGAATTAGATTAGAACTTGTGTGTAATTTCTCAATTTTCTCCTTTGCTTCTGTTAATTCAGATTCAGTCTTTTTCTTGATGTTTTCCAACTCTAAGATCTTCATATTTTCTTTCATAAGTTCATCATCTAATTGTTTTCTTTCTTTGGTCTTTTCTTCAATAGTAGTTAGGCTATATGTAAGTTGTTCATTCAGATATTCAATCTTATCTTTCAAAGACATGTTCTCTTCATTCATCTTTTTGACCATTTTTCCCAAATCATTTGTAGAGAAATCTTTTAGATCTTTCCTTAATTTTTTGATAAGCATTTGAGAGCCATAAAATTTTAGTTTAAGTTCTTCTTTTTCTTTTTTAGATCTGTCAAGATCATCAAGGGCTGCTTCAAGATTCTTTTTCAAATGTTTCTCTGCTACTGAATCCATGAACTCCTCAAGTGGTCAAACTCTCTTTCAGAGGACCAGAGCTCTGATACCAATTGTTAGAAACAGTGAGAGGGGGGTGAATCAGTGTTTGTCTATTAATTATAATTCAGCAATTTTAAACTTGAATCAAATAGATAAAAAATTTAAGCACAACACATAACACAAGATATGATTATAGGGAAACCTTGATCAGAGGAAAACCTCAGTGGGAATTAGTACCCACAAATGATTGTACTAGTATAATGAACCTGTTAAACTTACTTTTCCCTCTTAGGAGAAGTCTTTACAATTCAAGTACAATGACCCTGTTAGGAGTCTTTACAAAAACCCTATTAAAGGTGGTTGGCTCACAACCAGAGCTCACTGCTCAATAAGATGAAGGATACAACCTTCTAATATCTGATATACACTTATATCAAAAGATGAATTGTTGTAATGACGCTATTGTCTGATTAGTTTTGTTTATGTCCTGATGCTCTTAATATATTAAAGAGCTCTATCTTATACTGACTTTTTCATACTATTCTTCTGTATATCTTCTCTACATAATTTGATATGCCCAAATACAAAATACATATTGAGTATATATACATACTCAATAGACGTGACCAAAAACAAGACCTTAGTTGGCCCAAAAACAACATACACAACGCTTCAAAAAAAATTGGCTTAAGCATGTTTACATGAGTGTTTAAGACATAATTACAAACATAGTACAATAGGCACATAGCCTTTACAAAATAAAATATTATACGCTAATCCAAAATCTAAGGTTGGCTCCATACTCTATTTTTTGAACTACTAGTGGCTCTTGAACTTCCTGTAGCTTCTTCGTACTGCCATACCATACCATGCATGTATAGAATTAGCTTAGTAAAATATCATAGAGCTTAAGTATGAATGCGCATAGTATGACTTGATCTTACGCATGTGCATTGGTCCTCCGATCAACTGAATAACTCTGTACTATTCCATTTTCTATACTTAGCCAATTTTTCTCTTCAAAGTTTATTGTCAAAACTCCATATGACTTTGTTGCCATAATGACAACACAAAGTAAGTCATATACACCCTAAGTGTCAACTTGCCAACAAATTTTACATGTGAAAAATTAGAGAAGTTGGAGATTTTGAGTTGAGAGAAGCCTACAATAAAAAATTTGAAAATGGAGCTTTGAAGGCTAATCATCAATACATTTCCAACAAAGGGTTAGTCTATGCCCTAGACTTTTTGCGTGACTTAAAAGTCAAATGGATCAGGATTTTTCTAAGAAGAACACATGATATGAGTCTATAGATGGAGAATGGACCAGTAAAGATCACTAAAGATATCTTCCACCTAGTTATTGTTTTCCCTATTGTGCAATGGAAATGAACTATGCATTTTCATAAAAAAGGAAGACATTGAGAAGTACACTTTAGCTGAGTGGAACAAGAGAGGAATGAAAATTTCAACAATCACAGATCCTCAAAATTGAATTCGGAGTTAGAGTGATTGCACACAAGTTTTAACAATTGAGAATATTGTATAGTGTCCCATGTGTTGTGGTTGATCAGGCATGGAAGATAGTGAAAAAGGATCATACTTATGATCTTTCTGAGCTACAGATGAGTCAACTTGTCGAGAAACTATCAGCAATCAGGAATGCAAAGAAATCTATGTGTAAGTTCATCTCCTTACTACTTTGTATATTTTTCTATGTACAGAATATTTTTCCTACTATAGGAGATGTAGTATGGAGTCAACCTCAACCTACAATAGTACAAATTAATGAGTTCATACAACAGTTAGGAGAGAATTTTGGAAATGTTATGGGCAATTACTTTGTTGAATTTAAGAAAAAGATGAGATTAAGGATCATAATCCATGTATCAATAGTTGAAAAGCATTATGATGATGTTTTCTTTCTAGTTGATAGTGATAATACTTATGTACAAGCTGTAGTACCAAGAGTAGCATGGCTAAGGCCATTACCTTATGAAGTAAACATAGATGAGACATCTGCAGTAATCACAACTCTACTTATGGAGGAAGTTGATAGAAAGGATACGAGATTTGGAAAATCTGAAGAAGAAAATTCAAAGATAACCATGAATTTGAAGGCTGCAACCATGGAAAGGAAGAGAAATAAAATAGTGAAAAATCTTCAGAAGATGTTAGGAGAAGAAGAAGAGGAAGATGCACCAGTACATATAACACAAGTTCAAGGTGAGGACCAATATAGTGACTCTGAAGAAAGTGATGGTTTACAAACCAACCAAGAAGAGGAGTTCACAGTAGAAATATACTCCTCCTACCACATCTAGACTGAGAACTAGGGTATCTACAATTATAGTATCAACTGAGCCACCAAAGAAGACATTAGTAAAGAATTTTTAAGAGGAGAGCTCAGGGAAAAGGAAACAAGTTCAAACTGAAGATAAGTCAAGCCACCCTTAAAGGAAGTTGAAAAGGAAATACATTATGGGAAAATATGAAGAAGATGAAGAGTTGATAGAAACAAAGGAGATCATTAAATTCAAATTTTCTACTCACATACATCCTACTAATGTTGATGAGATTTGTCACAACATCAAGAGTTCAACAGGTTTGTCTATATTCAAGTTTATTAAGTTTGAAAAGTTATTTAAAATTGATAAGGCAAAGATAGAATAAGAAATGATGGATATGTTAGTATCATACAAGGTGACACCTTTAGAGATTGGGAATCTAGTCCCTAATGACCTAGAAACTAAGATTGATGAGAGATGGCAGGATGCCATTATGATAGAAAGGTATATAGGAGAAGGAGCATTAGCTCAAATTATGCCTGAGTCAATAAATAAGTAGAGAGAAAAATTCATGGACCAATATAGGAATAGTTCATTCCTAAATTGAGAGCTTATTCTATATTGAAGAATGATGTTGAAGGAGTTGTACAACAAAGCCAAAGGATACAGAAGATTATCTTTGGATTGATAGTGGACAACAACAAAGATGAAGGCACATCAAAACAAGTTGATCTTGACAATAAAGAAGATATTTATGAGCCTGACAATTTTGAGGATGAAATGAATGATAATGTTGAGGATGAAAAGATTAGAGATTTAACAACTAATGAGGTTACACAAGGTTTTAATGCTGAGGAACAAGTTAAATAAACATTCACAATTCCCAATTCACCTACTAAGGCAAACCTTGAAGTCAATGAAGAAGGAGATAAGAGAAATTAAAATCAAGAAGATAAGTTTGCATCAGATATACCTAAATCACATGAAGGAGACACAAAGGAGGTTAAGGCTCTTGAGACCGAGGAGAAATAGGAACCTAAGGAGAAACATACCATTCAAGCATTAGTACATTTACCTAATGTCACACCTCTTGTACACACTAAGATCAAGAATTCTTAAACACCTGAATACAAGATAATTATTACTAAGAAGGAGTTAGTTCCAATCAGTGCTGATACTAGTATCTTGAAAACTGAACAGAGATCAAGTAGCATCTCACCAGAGACCAAGAAGAAGAAGTTACATATGAAGAAAAAGGACAAGTCTCTAAGTACTAAAGTGACACTTGATGAAGTTATAGTGATTCCAAAATGGGATACTGATAACTTATCTTATGAGAAAATGCTAATATTGCAGTATTTATTGAACATAAAGAGAAAGAAAGAGGAATTGAAGAGGGAACATCAACATAAGTAGGTACTAAATGAGATTAAATATATCTTTGTTGATGCATTTGAGTTTCAAGATCTACATGAGAAGACACCTATATTAGAACAATTGGTTCATATTGTTCAAAAGGTGAACAATCATGATATCGATGCAAATGAGAAACTCATGCAACAATATGAGAGAAAGTTTGAGACCAAAGTACTTGAGAAAGTTGTAGCAAAGCTTACTGAGAAGTAGGTTGCACTTTATGATCTTGTAAGAAACCTATAATAATTTATAGAAAATGCTCTCTCTTTGTACAAACAACTTTGTGATACAAAATTCTTTACAAAGGAGAATCAACAGGTTATTGAGAAGCTACAATTATATTTGAAGTTAACAAGACATTCACTAAGCATGGATGAAATTTCCAGCTCTATTCATTTTAACTAGTTGACACATGCCCAAGGGAGACTAGCCAAGCTCATGGCTAATGATGGAAGAAAAAGGGAAAATTTGATTTACATTCAAACTATGTTGATATCTCATTTGGAGGTCATGCAAAAAGAGGTGAAAGTAGAAAAAGAATTAGCATAGAAAGATCCACCTCTGAATATTGTAGAGTTTGATTGATCTAGCTGTCGAGCTAGAAATCAAGTTCCAAGTTTTGGAATCTTTCAAAACAAGTTTGGATAATGAATTGGCGATGATACTATAGATTCATAAATCATTTTTGTACAAGTATGGTCTGACCCCTACAACCCCAACAAACAAGAGTGACAAAAACAAGGGGGAAATGTAATAAGATACAATCAAGGGGAAAATGCAATGAACTTCATCAAAGGGGAAATAAAGAGAAATGAGTTATAAGGTATAACATTCTTTTTTGAATTACATATATATGTTGTATATATAGTGAAGTCTTTATGAAGACCGAGTAACAATCCAAGGTGGAGTTCTAAATCCATTTGAGTACTATTTTTGTAAAGGAATGAAGAGTCATGACAAAGTGTTTTTTCCACTAATGTCAAAGGGGGAGATTGTTGATCTCCAAGTTTGGTTGTCTATTAGTGTCACACACTTAGTCATAATCAAGGAAGGTTGGTCAGTCATCATTATGACCAAGTCATACCACTAAGGCCAAGACCGAGAATTAGTTAATGCGGAGAAATTTAGACATTTTTGAGTACTCAATAGTTTCTGAGAAGAATGACTTCTGAGTTACATAGAAGAGTTAGTGCTGAGTGACAGCATATGGTTATGTCAAGTGAGACAGTATTGACCGAGCACTAGAGTGACGGGGAGCTCCCACTCCTAGAGATTTATTTCTCTCTCCTAGACCTTCTCTTGGTCCTTCTTAGGGTTTCAATC
>MU228252.1:842922-847656 GCA_018584345.1 Thuja plicata
CAATATTAAATTTCCTTTTTCATCTCTAATGAGATCACCCCCACACACCCGATCCAGGTTCCCTTTAGTGGAATCGTCAAAATAAATTTAAGCCATCCAAGGTTGGGGGTCATTTGATATTATTCCTATATCCGTAAGGGGTGCAAAATAACCAGAGAGACAATATAAAAGACCCCAATATTTAGCAATATTCCAGTCAAGACAAGAAGGAGGAACCTTGTGCTTAGATCTAAGGTAACACTTAATATTTTTCTTAACATTGTTGATGGTAGAAAAGTGGAGCGCTTCCCAACTGATTTTCTTATCCCTAAAAATATAGTTATTACACTATTTCCATAAATACCATATTGAGTGAAAAAGGGTCTTCCACCAAAGTTCAATAGAAAAAGGATGAGAGCTAGGGGGGACCATCTTCAAGAAGTCAGTTGAGGATTATTATGCTAAACCCACTGAATAGAGAAAATAGACATCTTCTTCTTCCTAAGTTTCTACAAATAAGGACAATTGAGCATTATGTGATTAACACTTTTCAAATATCAATAGAGAATATCTATTGACCAAATGGATCCCTCTCTTCTAAATATTGTCTAGAGTAAGAATTATTTTGTGGAAGTAAGTTCACCAGAAGAAGGAAACTTTAGTAATGGACTTATAGCTCCAAACTTCATACCACTTAAAAGGTTGAAGCCAATGTGCGGAAAGAAGATTGTAACCAATTTTAATAGAGAAAATCCAATTGGGGGATGACTAACAAATTAATTTATCTTTAGGCTCCAACCTTTAAAATATCAAGTTTTTCAAAAGAACAAGCTCCAAGGGCACCGAATAGAGAGGTCTGTCAAACAATAATGAGTCAATTATGTAGGAGGGGGGAGAAAAAATAGTATCCCAATAATCTTGCACTAGGGAACCAATTCTTTAAGAAAAAATTTCCAAAGTAGAAAAAATAGGGTGGAATTAAAAACAGACTAGGGAGATCCAAGGGTCCTACCATTTCAAATTTTACACAAAGATCCTTGCAACAAAAGAGTTTTAGTTTTAATCAAATTGTTTCAAACATGAGAGCCACGAGACAACTATTTCACCCCTAAGAACAAGAATAGAAAACATAAAATGTCCTCATGACTATCTTAAGCTCCTATATTAATTAAATTTATATTTATATTTATTTAACTAATTAATTAAACCTTTCCTCTATTATTTAAATAAATGCACTTATTTATTTAAATAATTTGTTATCATTTTCTAGATCTATTTAATATCTTATAATAAAAAATAAACCCACTATCCTTATTTACACATCCCCTTTCTCCATTTATTAATAAATTCATTTCATAAAACTCAAAAATTCCTCTCCTTTCAATCTTCACCAATCATTTATTTCCAAAATCAAATAAAAAACCATGGGACAAGTGGCATATAACTTCCACGCCTTACTCCATTAATACCACATATTTCTTACAATTTCGTTTCCCTCCTGAGGACATCTATTTAAATCCTTTTCCCTCTGACTTTTAGGCATGCCTTATTTGAAGATGGAATGCCAGCGTATCATTTTGAGAGATTTTACATAACTTAATCCTTGGAGACCCATCCATATGTTGATTATTCCCATAAAATAACCTGTAAGGCCTACCCCAATCTCACATAATCTTAGCACTATTTCTCATTTATCTGTTCTCCTTTCGATACAAATTTTGTTATAGTTGGACTATTAGGACACATGAATTCTTTATGGATCTGTTGAATCCTTTTCTTGTATACAACACCTGGTTATGTAATTGGGGAATCTATTACATACTTTGTGTGAGTGACGCAGATTTCTGTTTAGGACTTAGTTTTGATGGTTTAGTATATCAAATTAGTAAGTAGATGTTAGATAATATCAGTATGCAGATTTATTAAGAGTTATGTTTATACATATGGATTAGATGCAGATATTGTTTAAGTTTAATGAATCATCGATGCAAATGTGAGAGAATTTATGTTTAATTTACATTATGTATCTTCAAATGTTTATGGGTTGTTTTATTGGACCTACTTATGTGTGCAATGAGTGTGTAGGAAATTTGACCATGGTACTAATCGAGGATTCAGGAATGGACCTATGTGAAAATCGTGATGCTAAGGCCCTGTCTATAAAAAGAGACATGGACCTCGTTGTATTGTATTTTTATTCGTAAAAATATGGTGTATGATTGTATTTTATTTAATAGAGTAAATGTGTAATAAGTCATGATCTTGTGAATTTGTTGTGTCACTTGACACATGTGCACCTTGTGCATTGGCATGGCTAGTGAATGTGACTAGCAGAGGCTTAACTTTACCCAGGGGTTATATAGTATAGTCTTGATGCTTACCCTAAGGTTTAGGAAGATAAGATTGAGATTAGATTGAGTCTTGAGGGTTGGATTTTCGTGAGTTAACCTTTGGTGGAGTTTAGGAGGCTCATTTGGCTCCTAGGGAGTAACTAGGGTCAACGATAGCTACCCCACTTGGTACTTTAGGGGTTAGGGGTCATTTTCAGCCCATAAAGAGCCTTGAAACTCATTTATGACTCCCCTAAAGTCACAATCTTGGGAAGTGGAAAATTTGGAGAGGTGGAAGACTTTGGTTAAGCCATCCCTTCTTTCCTTGCAAGCATTTAACTCCATTTATGGAGAAGGAAGGAAAGTGAGGATAGTAGATGGATTAGGATCTCCCCTCAATTTATGACTCCTGATATTTTTAGGAAGAAGGCCTATATAAGGAAGGGTTTAGAGGGAGCTTGGATACACACACACTCTCTACTTTTAGAGACAGATTCATTTTGTAGGAGTAAGTCTTGAGAGAAGGAGGAATGATTGGAAGGATTAGCTCTTCACAAACCTCCATATTTTCCATAGCTAGGATTTGAAGTGAGTTTCCTTATTAGCATAGTTTAGAGTATTAATTGATTGCATATGAACATAGCTTGAGAAATCCATGAATAGAGTACATGTCATTGTTTTCAGCTTCGTGGGTTTTCATGGAGTTTATGTGTTGAGTCTTGTATTTATTTTTTGATTGTTTTTATATGGGGTTCTTCAAAGCATATTCACCCTTGGGAGGGTTGGGTAACCTTGATGGGGTGAAAGTTAGTGATCTACCCAAGTAGAGTAGAGTCTCCCATGTTTGGAGGGATGTACATGGGTATATGGGTGCCCATGATGCAAAGAAACCTGAAAGGAATTTGGGGTTCATAAGAAAAATTGGAAGGTTTGAAGCCATGACTTTTTTTGTGAAAGAAAGGTAAATTTACTCCAGTTGCTGTCGTAGGGCATAGAGGAGAAGGGTAGAAATTTTTTCATGAGTCCATGTGTGGCCATGGAACAAGATTAAAGATGTGGAACTTAGGAATATTGATCCCATGTGTGGCCTATTCCTAGTGTCTTCATTTTGTATTGTTGGATTTCTCCTCTTGTGGTAGTCCTCTTTCACCCCTTTGTTTCAGGTCTTTTGGAGACCTATGTATATCCTTGGGTATTGGGTATTTTCTTGTACTCCTATTTTCATATTCATGGTTGTCATGTGTGTATGTATCCTGGTTCAATTCTTGATCCCCTAGCTTGGGGGTGGCCTTGCAAAGGCCTAGGTTGGGAGGTGAGCCTCCATGGTCAACCTTGATATTCTTGCAAGTTCAGAGAAATATTCTGAAAGTGTAACTGAAGTTTTGGTGTCTTGGTTGCAATTTCTTCCTGAAAGTGTTTTCCTGTTCAAGCTTCTTCCTTGTAAAATTTGAAAGGTTTTGGAAATTGTAATCTACTTGTATTTTTGAAATCAGAGTATGTTTATTTCAATTAATAAAATAAGTATTTGGAATTTTATTTGGAATGATGGTTATCCCAAAATGAATTTATGCATGTTTTACTAAATATGGTTGAAATGGAATCTTAAGGACTATAACTCTAATTGATGTTCTTATTATATATTAATCTTTCAATTAATTTAATTTTTGAATTTGCAAAAGGGTAGAAAATATTTCATCTCCTATAGTTAATATAACATGTTTAAATAAAAATTTATGTTCATTAGATTAAGGTTTAAGAGCCCAAATTGTGGGGCATGACACTTGGTAAGAGAGCTCTGGGTGCCACATTAGGGCCTTGAGTTCACTATGCTTAGTCTATGTATATAAGTGTTTATCCTTGAGACTCTCAGCTATGGTTTCTCTTGATAGAAAAGAAAGTAACATCTCTTGTGATGAGTTATATTAGTAACAATAATCAGTTTTAGGAATTTATGTCTTATGTATGTATGTGAGGCTTCCAGGTTGTCCTTGTTAAAATTTCCTTATTCTTCAAGTTCAAACACATCCCAACTGGGCACAGTCATCAAAAGCCCATTTCTCTTAGAAAAATTGTGGGGCATGACACTTGGTAAGAGAGCTCTGGGTGCCACATTAGGGCCTTGAGTTCACTATGCTTAGTCTATGTATATAAGTGTTAATCCTATGTTTTTATCCTTGAGACTCTCAGCTACAGTTTATCCTGATAGAAAAGAAATTAACGTCTCTTGTGATGAGTTATATTAGTAACAATAATCAATTTTAGGAATTTATCTCTTATGTATGTATGTGAGGCTTCCAGGTTGTCCTTGTTAAAATTTCCTTATTCTTCAAGTTCAAACACATCCCAACTGGGCACAGTCATCAAAAGCCCATTGCTCTTAGAAAATATGTAATTAGATTCAAATATGTAATTAGATTATATATAT
>MU228252.1:856479-868888 GCA_018584345.1 Thuja plicata
ATGCAAGATATAACCATACAAACCATAGTTGTAAGCATAACAAGAACCAGTGATACAAGGATTTTCATCCTTCTTCCTTTTATAATAGGAGGGATAACCTAAGGATTCACTCTCCAAGGAATCACTAAAATGGACACTTAACTGCTGACATAGGTCCTTAACAAGTTCAGTTTATATGTTCTTACTAACAAAGTATTTTGTTTGAATTGGTTTTGATATTTTGGAATAACTTAGACACAGATAGATTATCAGACTATTTTCTAGACCAGTGCCTATCCTTTGGGCTATAGAGTCAAATAAGCTAAGATCTCATAGAAACAAAATATAGTAAACTACCTTACAGCTCACATGCAATTCAGATAAGTTGCCTTACAAATTACCCTGTCACCTCAAAAATATTGTATCAAATCCTTAATCAAAGTAGTATGCTCCTTGAAACTACTTACAAAACTTAGTTCTTTCCTTAAAAGAAACTTGTAAGTAATCAAATAGTTACCTTATAACCAGAATGTTTCAGAATACCTTGTAAACTTAACATAGAAGACCATACACAAAGAATAAAGAGACAGCAATGGAGGAGAGTAAAATTGCACCATATATTATTTATATGATCCATCTTTCCATACATGAAAGATTATACAGCTTTAAAAGATAGACAAAAACCCAGAATATCTGAATTCTATGATATATTATCTCTTCTCCAAAATGTTCCAACATCAAACACCCTTAACAATTACAACTCTTTTGCTATATATAGGTTTTTGACCATCTTGGAATCCCTTTAGGATGCAACAAGCTTTGGATGGTCATAAAAACCTAACCCTAAAGTTACAAGAGAGACAAAAGAAAGAGAGAGAAGAAGCGGTGAAAGGACAGAGTCAAAAAGATATAAACAGATATTTCTTTTTCTTCTCCCGATCTGGCGACTGCAATCAGATTTGTAGATGGTAGCTGGTAGTATTTATGCTGAGTCCAGATAGTTGTGCTCACCTACTCACCTACATTCTCCTTTTTTAATAACTTTCCTTCTTGTCTTTGAAAAGTGCAGCGCCAAGTGTTCACTCTACTCATCGTATAAGATTTCTTCTTCAACTACAGGCTTCTTTTTCTTTGGTGTAGTCATAACTTCCCAAGCCTTTACTTCATCATTTGATGGCCACTTAAAGTCCTGAGTACTCTGCATTTGCACCTTTTTCCTATCCCATCTTGCATCAGTGATGTTTTTGACATCAAGTAGGAACTTGTTGATATCAATCTCTGCTTTAAAGGCTTCATCCAATATCTTATTGAATCCCTCTATATCAACATCAGTTCCCAAGAGAAAAGCCTCTTCATTAGGCATCTTAGTGTCAAAATCACTCTTCCAGGCATCTATATCCTTTACTTGGTCATCATCTCCCCTTAGGGAGGGAACAAACTTCTTGAAATCACTTGAAAAGAGGCTCAATTTAACCTCTATCTGGTTCAATTTTCCTTTGAAGAATGAGAGGGCAATGTTTACTCTTTTGATCTCATCTCCCACTTCAGTCACTATTTCAGGAAAATAAGCTCTTATGGACTGCAAAGATGACAACTTCTCAAACAAATTTTCCCTAGCAGACCACTTAGTGAAGTAAGGGTTTAGAATAGCAAGGTACCCCATTACCTCAGTATGCAAAGTTGGCAACATATTATATGTATTGACTACAACATCATTTTTGTCTTTTAGGATCTCAATTATATGTTGTAGTATGCCTTTCAATGCTTTCAAAGCTATTGCATTTCCTTTTTCTTCATCCACCTTTTGTTCCATAGCCTCTTCTAACTTAGGCTTATCTTCAATCTGCATTGGTGGTGGTTGTGCAGGTATATACACTACCTCAGGCTTTACCTCCAATTCATCTGTCAATGTCTTGATCATCTGATCCCTCTGGTATAGTTGTATGTGGCACATGTCTCTATATTTAGATAGTGCACTTGTTTCTTCCAACAGAGTAGTATACCTTTTAGACAATTGTTTTGTCTTGTCCTCATTCAATTGAGCCCAGTGTGTCATGATTTGGGAGATTTCTAAGTCCCCTGTATTTTGTACAGACCACACCATCTGATTACCCACCATATTCTCTTGAATATTTACTAATTGGGACTTCTGGTCTTTTGAGCTTAGGCTCCACATGGCAAAGGCTTGATATTTTGGGCTATACACAAATCCTTTTATCATGTCTCCTACCTGGACTTCTCTAGCCATCTTAAGATCTCGTTGCTTTCTAATTTGATCTATTATGAAAGCAGATGCTAAATCCCATCCCTCAGCCAACAATATCCCACTTCCCAGCACCATTTTCCTGGCATCCTCAGGCGAGATATCCTCATTCTCAGGATCATAATTCTGTAAGGCCACTAGGGCTTCATTTGTAATTGTTTCTTTCCCATCAACTATTAATTGGGAGCTGAGTTACTTTGTTTTGCGCCATCTTAGGAAGTCTTTAAACTCCTCTGTTTTTACAAAGTTGTCATCATCTAGGAATTTTTGCTAATTGAGCAATCTTTCATCAACACAGGCCCTGAGTGGTATCTCAACTTCATCTTCTGGGTTAGGCCGTTGCTTCTTGCCTTCCCTGGTTGCTTTTCTTAGGTTATGGTCATATAACCTAGTGCCAGGTACTAAGGCCTTAGCCTTATCCTTTTTCTTACCTTGTCCTTCCACTGAAGGCTGTCCTAATTCCAATTTCTACCTCTTTGCAGCAGGCTCCTCTACATCATCAGGCTGGGTAGCAACTGTTAGATCTATAATGTGTCCTTCTTCTCCCTGCAACTGTGGAATCTTAGCCATTTCTTGCTCTAAGGCTTGTTGTGGTGAAGGATGCATGGGAGGACATGCATAATCACTGTCATCACCACTCTCATATTCTGACTCTGAGTGCTCAAGTGACTGAGCACCTTTCTTGTCCAAGACTGTATCCAGTTGCTCTATGAGCACATAATAGTTGTCTATCATGGCCTTAATCCTATCAAAATATGGGAGGTCAGGGTAAAAACCCCCAAAGGACAACCCATTTCTCTTTATCTATTTTTTCAGCTTCAGCAACTCCTGGATTCTCAGTTTTCTCATGTGGATGTCATCTTCATCCAAGATGTTCCTTGTTGCATTTTCTTCTATGCATTCACAGTGAACATTGGTATTAGGAATGGTAGGAGTATACAACTTCCTAACTCCTACCATGAAGCCCTCTGGGTCAATGTACCTATAAGGGGCTGCCCCCATTCTGTACTTCTCCAACCACTGACCCACTTCATCAATGACATTCTTGCCAACTGTAAAATTGAGAATTTTGAATTGCCTAGGGGTTATAGTCCCCTTTTTGTGTAGTGCAAAGTGCTCATTATCTATTAACATCAGCTGCCATATGAATTCCATTGCAACTACTCTTGCAGGCACATGATATGGTAACAAATGAAGTGGGTGAATACACCCATATACCCTGATAATGGTGTAATTCTCCTCCAAGAAGAAATCACCCCAGTTATGATTTCCAAGCCAATTATCTATATACTCACAGGGTCTAAGCAATTGTATGACCTTTAATGGGACTCTAGTCCTGCTTGTTCCCAAACTTTGCACAATTGGATATACAATCCAATTCTGGAAGGCACAGTAGTCACACTCCCTAGAAGTGTAATTCCAAACCCTGACCCAAAACTGGATAGGATTTGGTGATGTTTGATAGAATCTCTGAGGAGTCAGATTATGAACATCCATGATTACAAAATTGAAGTATAAGAGGAAGTGCATTAGGACTGAATAATGCAAAAATTTAGGCTCCTTCTCCTTGGGGTTCTTTAATCTTTTCTGGGTTGCAATGAAACCCTCATGCATTTTGTCAATTATGTGCTGAATGTAATCATAGTTGGTGCTTGAATGCACCTCTTGCAAGTCTAGAACCATCATTAAGAAGCTAGCATTGATTTTCTCTGCATCTCCATCTATCCCTAGCACTCTACACATGGCATAAGCGTTATACTTAATGTAGAAGTGTAGATCCTAATAATAATATGGATATGGCTCAACCATAGGACCTAAGTAATTTTTCAACTCTTTTGACATATGCTTCTACAATAAGCCTTTTGCAATACCAGGCTTGGAACTATACCTCTTTTCCTGCTTTGTCATGTCAATTTTAGTAGACATGGTGCTAAATAAGTCAAAGGCTTGCATGAATGAGTTCATATTTAATATTAGCAGGGCAGTGCCATCATCCCTTTTAATGGTCTTTGTCAGGGTATCATAGTGATTGGCTAGGTCTAGAAATAGGTCTACATCAAGGAAGACATCAGGAACAAGCAATCTAGCCAAACCACATGTCCAAGGGTTTGATACAGGGATGGGCTTATCAGAATTTTTATAGAAATAATTGAAAAGGGAGAAACCTGTTGTGCCCGGGGTCACAGCATCTCAAATGTTCTTGTACTCATCTAGGATAACATTAGCATCAGCCTTCTTATTCTGTGTTGAACCAGGAAGGAGACGGAGAAACTCATTAGAGAAACTTGCTTTTCCTTTCTATTCCTCTCCACTCCCTCCACTTGTTGAAGCAACACTCACAGCTCCGCTCATCCTTGCAACACCCTGAATCTCTTTTTTCTAACCGATATTGAAACAAATCTATTTCTAAAATCAACTGACTATTCTGTGCACAATTTCCTACAATTTAGAACTCTCTGATCAACTTTGGAAACACTGCAGATTGAGAAAGAATATCTCTTTTTCTGAAAACTTAGCAACTTGGCTCTTGAAAACTGAAAGCACGGTGAATGAGAATGAATGCACCATCAACTCCTTATATCCGTCATTCAGAGTACGCAGCTCATAATTTAGAAACATCAATTCTGCCATTAATTCAACATGCTATGAATTTGAACAAACCTAGCCGTAGTTGCACGAAGTTGACAGGAAATCAAATTTTGAAAGTGAATCCTCAGAGAAATCATAAATCATTTAAAAGAGCTGACATGTCAAACTGTAATTCATCAACTTTCTTACATCTCAGCTACTCTTTTTACACAGTAATCAAAATACAAGCCTGTGATTGGTTGTCGAGCGATTCACACTGTCACATCAAAAAACTGTCGCCACTTTTCAGATTTTATGATCAGGCGACTGCGCAACTGCATTAAGTCTCTTTATCGCGGGCTTCTGTTACTAACCATGGTTCCATCTCAAGACTTGGTGACAATGTGTTTTCTTAACCTTGGCTAACCCAAGTAACAATCTGGCGATCATGCGACCCAACTGAAATCATAGTCACGCACAGTTAAAAGTAACTCATCATTATTTCTAAGACTTTGCGACTAACTATTTCCTTTAACCTTTACGGTTTTCTCCCTATCGGTGCACATTTAATTTTTATTTCAAGACTATGCAACAATGCTTAGTCGCCCAATCGCGGAATCAAGTCCTAAGCATTTGATTTTACCTTAACAAGTTATAGGCGCCCCCTTTTTTCTTCTACCGACTGTGCGACATACCCTAATCGCTGAGTCGAGAGGAATTTTCTCTTGGGGCACTTTTCTTCTCAAAATTTGTGACCACCATCAGATCTTCTGATCCTTTCATCCTATAGCCATCGCTTAATCGCCATATGTTCATGCCATTAAATCTTTTCCAGACATCGTGACAGAAGGCAAAGCACCTTAGTCTCGAAGTCGCTGAATCCATGTTCTCCTTCTCACGACCATGCAATAATCCCTTAAACATCCACCCGCCTTATGACACATGTCACTTGATCATTGGTTCACTTACTACATAATGGAGACTGATTCATCATCCTGTTATGGCGACATCCCGACTACACTTTTCTGCAAACCTCAAATGGTTAGTCGCAAAGTCTGAGTCAAAATCCCTTAACCACTGTTCTATTTCGAGACCTCGCAACTGAAGGCTTTTCTTAACTGTTAACTTTGACTTGATTTGGTGATAACACGACAAAAGGTAATCGTGAAGTCTGAAGACATTTCCTTAACTGTGAAAAACTTCTTGCGATCACCCGACATAGCAGTGGGTCCCTTCTTCATAAAGCTCTATAACATAACTATCTTGCGACTACCCGACATGAAAATAATCACTGAGTCTCAGAAGGCCAAAGGAATATTCTAATTTTGAATGAGACCACGTGACTAAAGGAAAATGCCAAGTCGGGAAGATAATTAGAATATTCGGCTGGGGTAACGCGACAAGGTGATTCAATTGAAACACATGCCTTAAGTGAATGGAAAAAATAACGTTGAAACAGAATGACATGACCTAGGGTTTAATTTCATCATTTAACACTTGGAAGACTAGATTTTTTAGGGTTTTTGCATAATGGGCTAGGTTTTAGACTTGAAAACTTGAAAACATGGTAGAAGTAAGGCCACAAGGAACGAGAGATAGCAGAATTGAAAACACCAGAATACAGAGAGCAGGGCAAGGAACTGGAAAAACTACCAAAACAGAAAATACAACCAACAAAATGTTTAGGAGGGTAATAAAGGAAATTAGGGAGGGGATCTATTATAGAATATTCTCTATGTAAGGGAAGGGAATTAAATCCCCCCCATACATTTTCCAGGAGCTTTATTCTCTATATTCTAGAAAATGACATGGTAGGTTTGTTTGTATGTATTTTTTTTTTGAAGATACCTGCAATTAGATTGTTTTATTCTTTTTTCCAAACCTTATACAATTAGAATTTGATCACTAATATTAGGTGATTATTTTTATTATTACATCAATTTCTATGACTTACTATATTTAGTCAGTTAATCACTTCTTTTTAAAGGTTGGAAATGCAATGATTTTTGAAGATGAGGTATTGATCTAATTAAGCTAAAATTTTAGAATTTCAAAGGAAACATGAAGTGTTCTTGACTTGGAAATTTAAGATTACATATAATAGAGGTTTCAAGATTTATCAACTCACAAGGTTTACATGCTATGAAAATTATTACAAAAGGAATGAGAGATTTTTATATTTTTCTCAACAAGATTACAGATGGGCTTTACAATATTTAATAAAAATGATCCTCAATCACAAGGAGAAATCATGCAACTACAAAGTTGCTCTTTCTCAACAATACCAAAAAAGAAGACTTCTTTCAAAACTCTTCCACATCCAACTTGAATTCAAAAAAACCTGCAATAAAACATGAAGGGAACCATGGGAGCTCACCTCCCAACCAAGGCCTCAAGAGAGACCACCCCTGAGCTTGGAGAACCAAGATTAAACAAGGTAGCACATTCCAATTTTCACAACAATTTACTCCCAACCAAGGTTTCACAAATGGGATTTTCAAACCCATTGAAGTAGGGTGAAGGTGGGATTTTCCAAGGAGGAGAATGCCATTGCTTTCAAATTATCAACAAGAGTTTTCTTCCATGCCTTTCCAAGGCTAAAATTGGTATTTCTTCCATATACACATTTGGTCATTTCTATACCAAAACAATATTTACAACATGGCTTCATGGAGCCCATACTCCATGAAATTATCTCTTTTCTCCAAGAGAAGAGACTCTCACTAAAATGGAGAGCCCAACTAACCCCTTCACCCAAGGCCACTTCTTCCCTTCCCAAAGGGTGAGTAATTCCTTAAACTCCCATGAACAATACTCCCAAATCCAAAAGAGCAAGAGATGAAACAAAATTCAAATGCTTCCCAAACCAACACATAACATCAATATACACATACAACAACACTTCAAAAGATTACATATATGAAACAAACAAGATCTACATATTCATTCAAACATTAACATGCAAAACTTAAGTGCAAGAGAATTCCTCCATGAAAAGAATCCACCAACCTTGTTCCAAGAAAAATGGCAATAGTGTGGTTGAGAAGAGCCCTTATCCCTTTTCCTTTTCTTTCTCCAAACCTAGTTGTCTCCAAAATTGGAGAGTGGGTGAACACTCACTAAGTTTCTCCAAATCCTCTAAAAAGACCCCTAGAAGTGTACTCAAGACTTATAAATTAATGAGACATGCCCTCTAGTCCTTTTTCCTTACCTCTTGTCACCCCTCTTAATTGTGAGTTTAGAAAGGAGTGTGGGACAAGTTAAATGCATGTGGCCTTCTTCATTTTCGCCACTTTTGAAAGTTAGGAATTTTAGAGAGCCATAATGGTGATCTAGGTTTACTCCATAGGTAAAAAATAGCCATAAACTAAAGTACCCCCTTAGGGTTAACTAATTTTGGCCAAAAATACACTCTAGGGTCACTTTTGACCCTTCCAAAGTACCCCTAAAATTCAAATCCGAGTTCCAACTTGATGCAATCTCTACAAGACATCTATATGCAAGTGGGATTAATATAACATCCTATAAGGTTTGATGATTCTTTCCCAAGCCCTAATTTGACATGTCATCATCCACATGGACAACACAAGTGTCAAGTGACACCAAGACAAAATACACATCACATTCACAATGACATGTCCAAACAACAACATGAGTATTAAACTGTTAACACACATTCAAATTATGTTTACAACAAGGATCACATTATAATGAGGTTTCAATCCCTTATTGGATTAAACCTTTGCTTACTCAATTCACATGTGTTTAGCCCTGATTCTCTGAATAATTCTATGGTTCTCTTTCCTGCACACTAAACTCGAGCATCAGTAGTCCAAGATAATAAAATCACATGAAATATACATTTTCAATTTATAATTAGCAATATCAATCAATGGCAAGACTAAATTCCTAATTGCAATTTTCATATAGAAAAGTTTAAAACATAAAAATTCCATAATCATCATGACATAACATCCATGAAATAATCAAGTCTAATCATGATTCGATCTTCTCATCGGTTCACTTATTTAAACATATATAATAAAAAACAACCATCTGATCTAGGTCTCATCCAAATCAAAATGTAATCCTCACAATATAATCATCATCATAACATAGTATCTCAAGTATCTGTCAAGATAATCAAAAAGTGTATCTATGTATCAAAAAATAAAGTATCAAAGTGTGATCAAGCAGTAAGGCTATGATGGGTCAGGGTGAGGCCTCACACACGCTATGTCTCAAACACCTCATGGAGGACCTTACACAAGGTCGAAGGCTTGAACACAACCTGATGAGTCATATAACAACAAATTCCCCACTTGGGAAACAAAGTGAGAGGACGATCCTTTCATAAATACTAGTTCTACTTTGTTCATTGAATAACCCCATGGCTCACCTTTTTTCCAAAATGTCATAGAAGAGGAGCTTGAGGATATAGAACAAGATTCTTATTCTGTACAAGTAGTTGACACTGTTATAGAGAGGAACCCCAAACATTTCTTAGCCATGGTGATAAAGAAGGGAGTCAAAATCCCTACTAAATTCAGTGTGTCAACCATATGTCCCAAAAACCCTCTCACAGGTCCAAGCACTACTCAGCCCTCTCAGATACTACCTATGGTTTCACAAATTTGCCCGCCTTTGACAATACCGACATTGGCATAGACGATACCCAGTTAAACCAATTGCACAAACCAAGCAAGCACATCTTCCACTCAAAGTATGATAGGCTCGCAAATAAGTGTACCTATGGTCACTAGTATGCCTCCACCTTCGGTCTCATGGCCTAGCCAATCAAGCTCTCATGCTATGCCTTCCATCCCCCCAACAAACAACAACTATTCCAAAACTATGTCACTACTCCAGTCAATTCCTACTAGCCTTGGGATCAACACATCATTCCCGCATGGATCCATCTCTATAGGTCTAAATTACAATCAATGCCCACCCAAGACTACACCTTTGCTCATTCAAAAACCAATCCAACCCCAGCTTCAGTTGCCACAAATTCAATCCCAGAAACAATAACCCCAGCTTCATTTGCCACAAATCCAACCTCAGCAGCAACAACCCCAACCCCAACAATATCAACCCCAGCTTTGACAACAACAAAATCATACCCAACCACAACAACAAACACATAAAAACCCACCTTGGGCCACTTAGGTACCCCCATTTCAAAATCACATGGTGGGAAATCGATATAAAGTCCCAAGGACAAGGTCCTATGTTCCTACTCAAGGGATGCAGAGGTGTAGGCTCATACCTGCTACAACATAGAGGTACAATGTCACACATCATCCTTAGTATCAAATAGACATATTGATCCAACAAATGTAGACCCTTCAAACCCAATTGATGGATATGCAAAATCAGGGGCAAACTAAATCCTACACTGTAGAGTATTTATACTCATACCCCTTTAATCACTCTCTTCACATGTCTTCATTCCCAACTCACTTCTCGATACCAAAATTTGACAAATATAGGGGCAATACCAACCCTATTGAACATATATGAGATTTTTTTTCTAGTTGTGTTGAAGTCACACATAATGAGACATACTTAATATGACTATTCCCATAAAGCTTAGATGGACCAGCAATGGAATGTTTCTCACATTTACCTCATGACATTCAATCTTGGGGTGAATTGGCTGAAAAGTTCATCGCTCACTTCCATCATAACATCAAGCGCAAGGTCAATATCAAGGACCTTTGTGATATAAAACATAAGGATGGAGAGTCTTTTGTGAAATTCCTACAGAGATGGAGGAATATTTCAAACCAAATAATGTATGATGTCCCTGAGTAGGACCTAATAGTCATGTTCATTGACAATTTGATTCTAGACATGTCATTCACAACAGAATTGCAGTTAGCTCTGAACTTCACACAACTCATCAAACAAGGAGTTTTTTGTGAGAAGAACATATTCAAATGAGGAGTCCTTGCAGATCTGACCCAAATGAATAGAAAAAAAGTGCAACAGACAAAGCTAAGTGGTGGAACAAAAAAAAAATGTCACCAACGATGGTGTCATTAATGTGAAGATAGTCAACTACGCACAACCCAATGTGTCACTACAAGGTACACCTGTGGCCAACCAACAACCTAAGGTGCCTACTCCACAAGCATACACTCAAAACCAACCTCCTCCTATCCAAGCGGCTACTATGTCAAATTGTCAGCAATAGACTCAACGCAAACCATAGTTTCAATTCTAGTAGCAAGATTTCACACCATTAGGAGAGCCGATAGAATCAACATTAGGAAAAATGATACAATCCAACACTATCACTCTCCTAGAAATCAAGGAATTTGAACACGGTGCAAACAAACCAAGGTGGTACAATGACAATGACTTCTACGAGTTTCATCGGGTGAAAGGACACAAAACACCTAACTATTACCGATTGAAACATGATATCCAATATCTGATTGACACAGGAGTCATTGATGTAACAAATACCCAAACCAAAAGAACAACTGATCATACGATATTCAATGATACATTTCATGATCAAAACAAAGGGAAAGCCTCTAGGTCTAGTGGTCTGTCAAAATAGGTCAACTATACATATGCCAACAGTTATAATGTTATCAATTGCCTAAATCCTTTAGATAGTCATGTGACTATGATCACTATCAAAGACCAAGGTAACAAATGTGTTGTAACCACGTGTCATACTAGAGTTGTCTTGCAAGGATTACTTTCCTCTTCTACTACACCAGCTGACCATCAAGAAACCTCGGATCCACATAACCCCTGAGAGATTTAAAATGATGGTTAACCATATAGCTGCTAACAAACATGCAACAATCACAAACTATGATGTGTCATCGCATAAACCCCTACATAATGATCCTTTGCACTTGCTTGTCCGGGTCCACAAAAGTGCTATCCATAGAGTACTTGTTGATGCTGGGGCTGGATTAAACATCTGTACTCTAAAGTTAATCAAGCAATTAGGCTATTCAAAATCAAGCATTAATGTCACAAGGAGGATACATATCAGAGCTTAATGTAGACACCTAAATTTTATTAACACATCTAATCATATTTAGTGCCTTTTAGGATATATCAGCTAAGTAATTAAGCATTACGTAATTGACCTATGTCATCCCCTAACCCTAATTAATTTAATTAATTGGCTATAGTCCTAATTAATTATTAAAAGAAACAAATAGCTTAATAAATAATTAAAACCCTATTCCCCTATTATTGAATGAATATGTTATTTATGTAATTCAATTCATTAATATTCCCTTTAACCCCTAACCTAAGCTATCTCAACCACCTAACCCTGAGTTCAAACTCAACCCAACCCCTTCACACATGCTAACTTAACCAATCCCAACCCCTAACCTTGAGTTCAAACTCAACCCAACCCTTTCACACATGCTAACCTAACCAATCCCAACCACCTAACCCTGAGTTCAAACTAATCCCAACCTCCTCACACATGATAACCCTTCCTTATCCCCCTAATCAACCTTCTTATCTCCTAACCCTAATCCTAATTATATCCCTAACCATGTCACATTCCTAATCCTTGATTAGGAACTCAACCCCCAAAGTCAAAGTCAATAATCT
>MU228252.1:868938-893441 GCA_018584345.1 Thuja plicata
ATGAGCCTTATCTTCTAGAGGCTTCTTGGTCCATTTCTCTAAATGGTCACATTCCTCCCTACTTTCAACCCAATAATATTGTGACAAGTGTCACAATTTGATGCACTTGAAGAAGCACAATCCATGTTCTCTCTTCTAGTGGCATCCTGACCTCTCTTCAACTTTGCATCTAAACCACCCATTTTCAATCCCATTTCCTATAAATAGAAGGCTCATTCCTTCACATTTTATCCATCTTTTGAAGAAACATCATGATGTGAGTTTTAGCTTAGATATTCCAATCTTGAAGAGTAAACTTATAATGCTAGTTTAATGAACATACCTTTGAATCTTGGAGCACATCTTGAGCACACATCCATAAGCATGAACACATCAAAAAGGGGAGCTTAGATTTAGTTTTGAGGAGGTTTTGCACTTCCTTGTTTCCTTATTGTTTAAGTTTTTCTTTTTCAGTTCAATATGGTATGTAGTTTAGATTATTAGTTGTTGAGTGTTTTGATTCATTATTATGCTCCCTTCTAATTTTCATAGCTTACATTCTTGCATGCCCAATGGAACCCACTTCACAGGTTCCTTTTCATTGTTTTGCTTCCAAATTAACCCTCTAAGCTAATGTGTTTTTGTTGTTTGAGTGTGTTTTGCAAGATCTTATTTTCTTTTTCAAGTTGAAAAAGGAAAGAAGACTATATTCCTTCTATCTTCTTTCTACTTTCTCTCTACTACGCTTCCATGAATATCATTGATACACAAACAAGAAGACTATATTCCTTCTATTTTCTTTCTACTTTCTCTCTATTGCCCATTTTTTGAAAAATAGTCTATATCATTGGGACCGTTATTTATAAAAACATGGGGAAAGGCACTGTAAACCTACAATAATGCACTCTTACTAACTTTTTTTTTTTTTAGAGGTCTACGGGTTAGCCATCTAGTTTGGTAAAAAAAAAGCACATAATCTTTTAATTAAAAAATTCCCATTTCACTTATTGGTGTTTAAAGAGAACAGTGTATGTACTCACATCATTTCACACTTATTCTTGTGTTTCAAAGTCAACAAAAGTCAAAGTCAACAAAATTCAAAGTCAAAGTCAACAAAAGGCAAAAGTCAACAAAAGTCAAAAGTCAACAAAATTCAAAAATTCAACATTTCTTTTTTTGGGCTTAAAACAAATATGCACAAAATCTTGAATGCTTTAAGAAAAATGAACAATCAAACATCTGATTTTGGGTTTAAAATTGAACAATCAAATCACACATCTTGTTTTTAGATCTTAAACTTGAACTATCAAACACTTCACTTTTTGGATTTTAAAATTGGACAAAGCAATCACACATTTCCTCTTGGGTTTAAAAAATGAACAACTCAAATGAACTCAATCTCGAATGCATAAAGACAAATTGAACAAGGCAAACAAAATCTCACTTTGGTGCTCATAAAAACAACAAACTTGTGAGTTTTATTTCTGCACAAATCAAACATTTCTTAACTTATCAAGGGAATTAACCATGTGTTTGGCGTCTTTGGTGCACTTGCACAAAAAATATAGAGCACAACCTCACTTTACGCATTATCCTCTCCCATTGGATTTCGTGGTCGTTGGTGCAAGAGAAAGGTGATTGTGACCATTTGATCTTTTTATGAATCTTCTTAGAGGGGCCTATCCAGAAGAAGCATGAGTCCTTTTGGAGAATGACCTCAAATTGGTAAATCCTTCAACCGATATAGAAATAAGGTGGACTTAAAGGTCTATCTATATCCCTTCAAGCTCAGGTGGGTCATGTTCAATGGTAGTCCATATCGAGTGAATATCCTCAAAATATTGGCATGATTGAACTAGGCTCTTAAGTGAGTCACGCTATACAAATCGATTGCGGGGACACCATGAAAATACTAGCAACTAATAAATCTAGTAACCTACCTGATCCATCCCTGAAAGCTTGATAATCAACTAGGCAAGGAAGATAGTAACCTCCCTGAGAAATTCGCACATTTGTGCCACCCTGAGTGTTTGGAGTCGGCTAATACGACATCATGGAGCCATTGCGTGCTTGATGGTGGTCATATTTTGATTAGCTCTTTTGTGTGTGCCTATGTATGCGGACAAATATTTTCAAGCTCACTACATCCTTAAGGTAGAAAGTGCTTGTATGTGTTTTCAGTGTTACAAAACCTTGCACAAAATAGTTCTCAAACATACACAAGTTTGGAAGTTTTGAAAGTCCTTTTTGCCAAGGAGATTGACAATTTATGCTTCTTGCAAGATTTTTAGCTCACAAATTCCAAAATTTCATCACTTGTTCCAAAAGAAAAAACAATCGAAGGCACACTTATCGTGGTCACTACCTCATCCTAAATAGTATCAGATTGAGCTCATGTCCTATTTCATCAAGCATAAGAAAGTGATGCCAAGCCTCCATATCACCAAGTTGTTCACCCAAGCCTCCAAATATTTTCATCCTAGGTTCATAATCATGTCCTTTCTCTCATCCAACATCATTTTCTTCTAGTGTCATCTAGTTCTCTATTTCTCCCCATGTCCTAAACTAGCAGGGCTATCTTTTTCATTCCCCATCCTCTTTCCATCTTCTTCAGAGTCAGCCCTTCTTCCTAATCTGAGCTTGAGTTTTCCATCCATCACCATCATTCCTCCCTAATCAACTCATCATAAAAGTATCATATCACAAATCTATTATGATGACTTTGGTTGTCATATCTCTTCCTTGTCTATATCCTATTTTGATGATGATGAAGGTCTTGTTGATCATGATGCATACTTTGAAAACCTCAAAAATCTCTCCCTTGCATCTTATGCTAATGATGAAGGTCTTATTGATCATGATGCGTACATGGAAAGCCTTAACAAACTTTCTGCAAGCATCCTCCAAGCTCCAATCATTCATCCACACTATCCCATCATGCTGCCATGCATACCCACTAGCACTGCTTATCATACCTTTGACAAGGGAAATCCTTCTTATCCTCCATCCACATCTCCTTCTTATACATACATGCCTCCATCTTATCCCATGGTCATATCCCACCCTCTGTCTTTCCATAAAAATGCTACTAGCTACAACCCTAATCCTAACCCCCCATCTCATTATCCTCCAACCCATGTTCAAATCCCTAATCCTAGTCCTCCATTTCCTCCAATCCATCACCAAAATCCTCATAATATTTCTCCTCCATCATCCACTCTATCCTATCCATCTCCCCCATCTTATCCCAATCTACCATCTCCAATTCCTACCTACATTAACACATATTCCATACCTCAATCCATCTCTCCTCTTCCATCAGTTAGTCAATCAAGTTCACAAACCATTGCCACACCTACCTATGTGAACTATCTAGCCATACCATCTCCTACATCCAGCTCTACCCCATCATTCAACCATATAAGTTCACAAACCATTGCCACACCTACCTATATGAACTATCTAGCCATAGCATCTCTTACATCCAGCTCTACCCCATCATTCAACCATACAAGTTCACAAACCATTGCCACACCTACCTATGTGAACTATCTAGCCATACCATTTCCTACATCCATCTCTACACCATCATTCAACCATACAAGTTCACAAGATATTGCCACATCTTCATCTGTGGACTATCCTAGCTTCCCACCATCTACACCTATAAATTCTCCATCTCCGATATGTAAGTCTCCAAGGAGTTTCACAAGGAAGCTAGCAGAAAATCCATCTCTTCCAGAGTCATGTTATATCACCCCCCATGGGAAAACACTAGTGATGAAGTCCTTCCATCTCCCACACCCATCATTACTCTTCCATCTCCTGCACCTATCATTTCCCTTCCAAATCACATACTTATTGATCCTCTTCCACCCCTCACACCCAACATTCCTCTTCCATCTCCCACACCCATCATTCCTCTTCCATGTCCCACACCAATCATTTCCCTTCTAGATCTCATACTTTTTAATCCTCTTCCATCTCCCATGCCTCTTATTTCCCTTCCCAATCTCATACTTTTTGATCCTCTTTCATCTCCTAGCACCATTGAAGTCCCCTCATCTATTGCATTCATCCAGTCTTCATCCCCATCTTCTCCTCCTAACACTATCCACACCCCATCCCATGAACCTCATGCCTCCACCCTTCTTCCCTCCATTATAGAATCCACCATCCCTACATACAACCCATTTTCAAAATCTCCCATCCATCCATACACCCTATTTGTAGAATCTCCCATTCTTACATCCTCTCCATCTGAAGAATCCTTCCATAAATCCCCCATCACACCATCACCATCAATCCAACCATGTCACGACCTTGGCCAAAATCATGTTGAAGTATCCATTGACTTGAATGAAGATTATATCATCCCATCCACTCCACTTCCTAATTCATCCACTCCTCCATATCCAGATCCTAACATCCCACTCCATCCATTACATGATCCATCCACTCCACGTCCTAATTTATCCACTCCTCCATCGCAAGATCCTATCCTTCCATCTATCCCAACTCTAAATCCATTACCCCATCTGATTCAATATCCAAGCATCCCCTCCCCTCCCCTTCATCCTCCTTTATCACTTCCAAATACCACTATCCCACAACCATTACTCCATCACCTTGGTCCACTCACATTCATCTGCAGTGGTCCGCTTAAAACAAAAGAAATCAGTCACATCTCCACCATTTTTTGTCCACCTAATAATGGACTCACATCTTGTTCCTTCACTGAAAAGTATCCTAACTTGACTCAAATGCTAAAAAAATGGAATTATTAAGGTAAAGGTGCAGATATAAATGAGCAAGGTACCCTGGAGCCCATTTAGGTTAAAAGACATCCACAATCTTATGGTATTGGTTACGCACCTAGAGGCCCTTATTCCAAAAATGTTGGTACAACTAAAGCAAAGATCACGAGTGATTTCAAACCCTCCATCACATATTCCTATTATCCCTCTAAAGAATATAATGCCAGCCCCCCTCCTCCATCCTTGCAACCCAAGACAACCTACCATATTCCTCCTTCATCCTCTCCATCCATTTTGGGCCCCTATGTCCCAAAATCTCATCCCACATCTTATCCCACTCCTTCCTTTGCCCATCAATCCCATATAAAAATTCCTACCACTTACATTCCCAATAAGGATCAACAAAGGCACATACCCATGCACCCCATCCACCATCCTACCTCCACCACTTCATCCATATTTCCTCCATCTCATGCAAGTTATCATATCTCTTCCAATGCTACTCACTATAATTTTGATGCTAAATCACCAATGCATAAAGCTAAAGATCCACAATCTAAAGATTGTCATGTTCACTTCCAATGACATGCTCCAGAAAAATAAAATCCTATCAAAGAATATACTACATCTCATAGGCCAAAAAATCCCACCAAAGAAAAAGCAAAAACTATGTGGATCCCAAAGAAAAAAAATGACATGCATCTAAAAGAAAAATCCATTGTGGCATTTGAGGTTACTAATCCTCTAGCTGAGCATTCCTCTCCTCCATCTTCAAAATATATTTTGGGTCCTTATGTCCCACAAATTCCTACCATGATTCCTCTATCGCATCCACTAGTACCATCCACTTCACATTCACTCTTCCCACATCCCTCGCAACATGTGCCAATGTTGATCCTGACAGCATCCCCCTATCCCACTCACTTTCCATCATTTTATCTGAATACTTCCAACTATCATATCTCGTATCCCACATATCTCCCCCCACATAACTATCTCATACCTGCATTTGCCTAAGTCACTCATCCCACATAAAGTTGTACCAACATATCATGATCAACACCAAGCAAAAAACTAGAAAACAAGCAAAAACAACAAAAAAAAGAAAAAAAAAGAAGCAAAAAAAGAAAAAAAGGATAAAAAATCAAAACAAGCAAAAAAAAAAGATAAAATAAATAAATAAAGAGAAATCAATTTGTCCATTGGTGAAAAATTGGCAAACAAGTGCCTTGGACAAGTACCATGATGAAAACCTGGTAAACATGCATCATGCGTAGTTCCTCCATCCAGGTGCTCTCTACGCTTAGGGGAAGTTTCCTTCTGGCCACCATCCATCTACCATCCATAGCCTATCTTGTCATTTTCACTTCCTCCACCCTCCTCTCGATTTTGATGAGAATTATACATTCCACCATATTTACATGCTTTTGGACATCTCTTGACATCCATCTCCCATCTCCTATCTTTATCCACCTATCATTTTATCCACCCATCCTTCCTTCCATCTATCCTTCTACACTATCTTCCTCCCTTATCCACCCTTCTTCCTATCTTTCATTCACCTCCGTCATCCTCTTGTTATCATCTCTTCCATCCTATCGTACCCCCTCCTAATGCTTCCTCACATGCATGACCTATCCTAAGTGCGGGCATTCTGTTCCTTGGTGAATTAGTCCTTGGAGACCTTCTCATATCCACCTAGCATTTCCCAATCCTCCTCTCCTATCCACAATCCTTTAGCTATCCATCCATTCCTCTACTAAAATATTTCCATCTAACACTTCCCTATTTGCATTCCCCAATGTCTCCTACATCTTCCAATTCCTCCTTTCATATATCCCATCAATTATTTCTTCCCTTGTCATTGGTATCTAGCTCCAGGCTATCCTCATCCACCCAATGTCACCCATTCCAATCCTAATTCTCCTTGTGACCTACCATCGCATGCAAATCCTATCCACATCCTATAGATATCCCAAGTCAAGCAGCAATCAGCCTATCTAAGCACACCCTTAGCCTTGCTGCAAGATTTGATCACAATCCAC
The DNA here is from genome assembly GCA_018584345.1 of Thuja plicata. Lineage (NCBI taxonomy): Eukaryota > Viridiplantae > Streptophyta > Pinopsida > Cupressales > Cupressaceae > Thuja > Thuja plicata. Next base: position 875,720 of record MU228252.1, read on the forward strand.
TCATCATAATTGGGATGCATCCTTCCCAATCCTTGTGTTTTCTTTGGGATTACATAATTCCCACATCTAGAGCATCCTCATCTGCTATTCCTCTCTCTTGGCCTTTTGGCTCAACCGGGGCAACATCATGCATATCAGCCTCATCTCATCCATTATCCCAATCCCTAAGCTTCAGTCCTATAAATATCTTGTCTATGTCAATCTAGTCGTGTATCCAGTCCTGCTTGTACATATCTCATGTCCTTGGTCAATCTCCTTGCTAAAAGTGATCCAGTTCCATTTTGAGTCATGTGCTTCAGCAAGTTCCTTATGATGAGATCTTGTTTTAGCAATTTGATCATCATCACATCTTTGGCCAATCAGATTCACAATTGACATCTCCATGGAAATGGGTCCTTGAGGATGTATCCTCCTCTCATTGACCTAAATCTAATAATCTTTCTATAAATGGGTCCTTGAGGATGTATCCTTCCTCTTGTTGACCTAAATCTAGATCATCATCATCACTGGATTCTTGTAGGATGTATCCTTCCTCTTGACCTAATCTCAATCCAATCATCATCCCATATCAATGATCTCTCTAGCAAAAGGCATCTTGTTATTGAATTTTTTATCTTGAAATTTGATTTTGGTTTTTGGTTATCATTCCTGATTCTTTTATTTGTTCTCCTCCTCAAATTTGCCATGATTCTTTATATCATGGTATGTTATGAATGGATGCACCTGCGGAAGGGAGCTTGGTCTTTTTCTTTTTTGCCTGTGAGTCAGTCAGATATGACCCTTGCATGTATGTAATCCATTTGGGTTCGCATGCTGCACTCAGGAAATGTCATTTTCTTGTGGGTTTTTCCATCATCATTTTCACCATGGTCTCTCTGGAAGTCATGTGTGATGTTGGGGCAACCTCCACATATTTTTTTCATTACTATGCATGTGGTACATTGTCACCTTGGTTCTTCATACCCTGGTGCATAGTATCATATGCTATATCAAAATAAGTGCTCAAATACATGGTGGTGTTCCCTCCTGGAATACCCCTTGCTCAAGCTTCAAGATAATCCCCCTATCCAAATCCCCACATCGCAATCCAATCCTATCAACCTATCCGCAATCCTATCCTACCAATCAAATCCTACCATCTCAACAATCATCCTAATCCTACTATCCCAGTATCATGTGAAAGATTTGTGTGCTTATCTATGGAGATAACCAAACTTAGTGTGAATCTCAAAACACCTAGGATCATCCCTCCTTCTTAGTTCAACTATTGTTTTCCATTGTTAAAATTGAAAGTTCAAACTAGACTATCTTGATCATTATCTTAGTTTCAAATCACATCATCATCAACGGGTCCTTGTAGGATGTATCCTTCATCTTTTCCAACCTAATCAATCATTATCAGTGGCTTTCTTAAGCCCAATCATATCCTATATTCATCACAGATAAAGAGAAATAAAACTCCGTTCCTAGAAATTACCCTTGTCAAAACAATAAACTTGAAATCTCTTAGAGAGGTTCTTCCCTTTTGTTTGCTTTATATCACTCACTCTGGTTACATCCCGGACAACATCCTATCTTTTACACCCCAGCTAAAATCCCATCCCTAGCCATAATCCTAATCCCATACCTAACCCTTCATCCTTGATGAAAACCTGACTCTCCCATCCCTCATTCTTCTATCCCCTCCCTCTTTCTTCTATCCCCCCTTCCTTTTTTCTTCTATCCTGTCTCTCTTGGCCATCTTTTCAAGATGTTGCTAGGGCTTTGGCTTTTCTCCCTATCATCCTCTCGAGGGGGCATCATCCTGGTAATTCTATTCTAATTCTATCCTAATCATTACTCTCGGACAATTTCGTTGCCTACGTCCACATCTTTGCGTCATCTATTGTTTTAAACGTCTTTGAAATAGTGTTATTCTAACACTATGTCAAAGAGGGGAAAAATGTAGACACCTAAATCTGATTAACACATCTAATCATATTTACTGCCTTTTAGGACATATCAGCTAAGTAATTAAGCATTACCTAATTGACCTATGTCATCCCCTAGCCCTAATTAATTCAATTAATTGGCTATAGTCCTGATTAATTATTAAAAGAAACCAATAGCTTAATAATTAATTAAAACCCTATTCCCCTATTATTGAATGAATATGTTATTTATGTAATTTAATTCATTAATATTCCCTTTAACCCCTAACCTAACCTATCTCAACCACCTAACCCTAAGTTCAAACTCAACCCAACCCCTTCACACATGCTAACCTAACCAATCCCAACCCCTAACCTTGAGTTTAAACTTAACCCAACCCTTTCACACATGCTAACCTAACCAATCCAAACCACCTAACCCTGAGCTCAAACTAATCCCAATCTCTTCACACATGCTAACCCTTCCTTATCCCCCTAATCACCCTTCTTATCTCCTAACCCTAATCCTAATTCTATCCCTAACCATATCACATTCCTAATCCTTGATTAGGAACTCAACCCCAAAAGTCAAAGTCAATAATCTCAAGCCATGCTTATCCATAAGAACAAATATCTCTTACACCCTCATAAATTCCTCTTACACCCTCTTTATGAGCCTTATCTTCTAGAGGCTTCTTGGTCCATTTCCCTAAATTGTCACATTCCTCCCTACTTTCAACCTAATAATATTGTGACAAGTGTCACAATTTGATGCACTTGAAGAAGCACAATCCATGTGCTCTCTTCTAGCGGCATCCTGACCTCTCTTTAGCTTTGCATCTGAACCACGCATTTTCAACCCCATTTCCTATAAATAGAAGACTCATTCCTTCACATTTCATCCATCTTTTGAAGCAACATCATAATATCAGCTTTAGCTTAGATATTCCAATCTTGAAGAGTAAAATTATAATGCCAATTTAGAGAACATAACTTTGAATCTTGGAGCACATCTTGAGCACACATCCATAAGCATGAACACATCAAAAAGGGGAGCTTAGATTCAATTTTGAGGAGGTTTTGCACTTCCTTGTTTCCTTATTTTTTAAGTTTTTCTTTTTTGATTCAATCATGTATGTAGTTTAGATTATTAGTTGTTGAGTGTTTTGATTCATTATTATGCTCCCTTACTTCTAATTTTCATAGCTTACACTTACGATGAAGAGGAAAGATCTTCTAAAGGTATTATCATTCTACCTATCCAAATTGGTCCACATGTCAAGAACACTCCCTTCCAGATCCTAGATCTTGATTTGAGATACAAAATATTACTAGGGAGACCATGGATACATGAAATGCAATTTGTACCTTCAACATACCATCAATGCATCAAGTTCCCACACCAGGGAGAACAAATCATCATAGAGGAAGATCCCAATCCTTTCCAATACTGTAATGTGGTCCAAATTAGCACTATTAATCAGGTACCCTCAAACCAAGATGCAAGCATACCATCCTCTTCAGATTCAAATCTTAAGGATGTCACATGGAAAGCGGGAAAGATATCCATTACTGACAAGGGTTGTGGTGAATACAGCTATGAGGAAGTTTTCACTATCACGAACATGCCTCATAGCCCAAGAACATATGGCATACTGCAACTGGTTATTATAACAAAAATGCCAGAGCATGTTCTATTCAGATGTCCACCCACAAATTTTGTCAGATGTGGAGACATTGCAACCAAGATATCAATACATGGTTGTACCAAGATCTATAAGAGAGACTTCAAAAACCCCTACCCATATCAAACTATGGAAATGGTTATAAAATGCTACAAAGATTTGGGTATGATGGTACAACTTATCTGGGGGAAAGACAACAAGGCTTAATGGAACTATCTCTCCCGCCAACCTAGAGAAACAAGAGAGGGTTAGGCTATGGGAAACAAAGAACCAGCCCTATAATCCAAGACATCCAAGTTGATTTGGAAAAAATAGCACAGCTGCACCGGTGGAAAAACCCAGATAATGTCTTGATAAGGAACATACTACAACATTTGTTTCCCGCCGAAGTTGGAACCTCTCAAACGTGAATAAACCTCAAAATTGCCATCGACGATAATGAAGGAAGTGAGACATCTGACAAGTGTTCTATCAAAACTGACTCCCATGAGTACAAGTGGAAATCCCTTCACGATACTGAACCGTCAATCCCAGACTATTCCCCTCGGTCAGCCACCACCATACACCTTGATGACTTGTTTGACCAACTATCCATTGACGACCAACCTTGAATCGATAAACATGTCATTTATCATTCCTCAAGTGGTGTTTCCACATCATAGTCTAGGTTTGTCAGAACCATATCCATGGTCCCTTTCAACCAAATAGAGTCAAACCAACATGCGGGCCTATGTCTTGTACACCCAGAGATAATAGAGTAGGATCAACAAGGATCGCTTGATATGGATGCCTTTGAGAATGATGAGGCCATCACACATTTCATGGGACTTAGAGAGGGAATTCCATCAGGAGACCATAAAGAAGGTTTCTCCATTGACCTCGATAGATCATCATACTTTGGGGAGGAAGCCCCTCTTTTCAGTCATCAAAACAAATTGAAAAAGAAAAAATAATTGTCAGTAAGTGAAAACTCAAAAGGCACTTACTGACACAAAAAAGGATAAAAAGATAAAACAAGACGTATCTTCTAGTGAAAACCTCACTGAGGTACTAGAAGATGGAAAGAAGGAACTCCTCCCCTTAACAAAGGAAAATTTGGCATTGTTAGCAGAAGAAATAGAGGAAGTGAAATTGGGAGATGAAAAGAACCCAAAGAACATATACTTGGTGAAATCATTCACCCCAAAGGAAAGAGAACAGTTCATCAGTTTATTCAAGGAAAGAATGATCAATTTTGCATGGTCTTACTTAGATATGCTAGGATTAGATCCAGAGCTTGTGCTACATCATCTCCCGTTGCTACCCAATGCCAAACATGTCAAACAAAAGCTAAGAAAGATGCATCCCCATGTTGTATTTCTAGTAAAGGCAGAATTGAAAAAGTTCCTGGACGCTAAGTTCATAAGACCAATCCCATACGTACACTAGATATCTAACCCAGTACCAGTTACAAAGAATAGTGGTTATATTCAAATTTGCATAAACTTTAGAGACCTTAACATAGATTTTCCCAAGGATGACTTTCCTTTTTCTAACATTTATATGATAGTAGATCTAATTGCTGGACATCAAATTCTGTCATTCATGGATGGATTTTCAGGATATAATCAAATAAGGATTATGCTAGAGGACCAACATAAAATAGATTTCACATGTCCTTGGGGCACATATTGTTGGAAAGTCATGTCATTTGGTCTAAAAAATGTTGGAGCAACATATCAAAGGGCCATGAAAACTATCTTTCATAATCTAATCCACAAAAAAATGGAAGACTATGTTGACGAAATACTAGCCAATTCAATTCTTTGCAAGTATCATCTACAAGTATTAGGACCAATATTTGATAGAATGCAAGAATACAGAGTCTGTTTAAACCCAAAGAAATGTGCATTTAGGGTCAAAAAAGGGAAGCTATTGGGGTTCATAGTGTCAGATAGAGGAATTGAAGTAGACCCAGAGAAATTCAAAGAAATATTGGACATGCCACCACCATCCAACCTAAGGCAACTAAGGGTATTACAAGGAAGGATCCAATCAATCAGGCACTTCATAGCTCAGCTAGCAGACAAGTACCACCCATTCCAACATCTATTGCACAAATACATCAAATTCATATGCAAAGAGAAATGTGAACAAGCGTTCCAAATATTCAAGGACTATCTACTCAAGTCTCCTATACTAGTGCCACTAGTCCAAGGTAGACCATTGATTCTATATATCTCATCAACAAAATCAGCATTAGGCGTACTCTTGGCACAACATAATGACACAAGTAAAGAGAGAGCCATCTACTATCTAAGTAGAACATTGGTAGGATATGAGCTCAACTATACACTAATTGAAAATCATGCCTTGCAGTTGTCTTCGCTTCCTAGAAGCTGAGACATTATATGTTGAGTCACCAAAAAAAATTGATAGCACATATTGATCCTTTAAAGTACCTCCTAAGAAAAATAGTGCTCACCGGATGACTTACAAAGTGGGTAATAATCTTAAGTGAGTTTGACATTGAGTACGTAGATAGAAAGGTCATCAAAGGGCAAGTGATTATAGACCAACTAGCGGAGGCACCTATTCAGGATCACCAACCTATCATTTCCAAATTTCCTTATGAGTCTATCATGACATTACAACCAGGGATCGAGGTATGGAAACTATACTTTGATGGGTCCTGCACGAACCATGGAGCGGGGCAGGAATAGTTCTTATCACTTCGAATAATGATGCAATTCCAAAATATTTTAGACTCAACTTCCCCTGCACAAACAACATAGTAGAATATGAAGAACTGGTAATTGGATTAAAGACAACAATTCAATGGAGAATCAAGAACCTTAAAGTCTATGGAGATTCACAGTTGGTCATTAGCCAAGTCAATAATTATTATATGACAAAAGATGAGAAGCTAATACCATACAAAGCATAGATGGAAAGGTTGTGCACTAAGTTCCAATACATCTTCTTCGACAAAATACCACAAGCTCAAAACAAAGTGGCAGATGTGATGGCTACCATAACATCGCTGATCGATATGCTAGGCAATGAAACACAATTCCATTTTCTAGTGGAGCAACTCATGGTTCCATCACATCAAGCAACAATAATTGAATAAACATGCACCATTTTTGGTCCTGAAACCCCATGGTACCAAGATGTATATAATTACCTCCAAAATAGTGACTTACCTCCAAACTTGTCTAGAAACTAGAAAAAGTCCCTCTTTAGCCAAGCCTCTAGGTATACCATCCTCTCAAATGCTCTATATAGACGAAGTCTAGGTGGAATTCTATTACGATGTCTCACTTCCACAAAATCCCAGAGAGCTATGTCTGAGGTACATGAAGGAATTTGTGGAACCCACGAAGGTGGCAACAAATTAGCTAAGAAGATCATCCACACGGGATACTACTAGCCCACAGTAGAGACAAATGCAAACAAATATGTACAAAGGTGTAGGAAATGTGAGATTCATGGAGACCTCATCCATGCACCATCCCAAGAATTAAATCCTATCACTTCACCATTGCCATTTTCCATGTGGGGATTTGAGCTAGTGGGTAAAATTACACCTTCTTCAGCGAATGGACACAAATACATCATAGCAAAAATAGAGTACTCAACTAAATGGGTGGAAGCAATTCCCCTCACTTACATAACTAGAAAGAAGATATACATGTTCATACTTAACCACATCATCTATCGATACGAGATTCCTCAAACCATCCTGCCAGATCATGGTACACCTTTCCAAAATAAAGACGTTGAAGAGCTATGTGAACAGTTCCAAATAAAACAAGGGTTCTCTTCATTCTATTATCCTCAAGGGAATGGACAGGCTGAAGCAACAAACAAGACTATTTTGAAAATCTTAAAGAAGACAGTTAATGAATCAGGGAGAGACTGGCATTTACAGCTTAGTCTTGCATTATGGGCATACATAACTAGCATGAGAAAACCTATAGGAGCCACTCCTTTCTCCCTAGTATATGGATAAGAGGTGGTCCTACCCCTCAAAGTGGAAATACCATCCCTGAGGTTATCATTAAAGAACCTGATTTTAGATGAAGACTACATAGTGGCAAGGCTCAGTGAACTGGAATTACTAGATGAAAGAAGACAACATGCATTTAACCACTTACAAGGCTATCATAATCGCCTTAAAAATAATTATCACAAGAAGGTGAGGCCACAAAAATTTGAGGTAGGAGACCTTGTCCTCATGGAAAATCAAAAGAACCAAGCAGAAAGAGTGAAACTAGGAAAGTTCAAGCCTAACTGGATAGGACCATATGTCATTTTCAACTCTATCCAGAGTGGGGCATACCAACTGGAAAAAATAGAAGGAGATCAGCTCCCTGGATACATCAACAACATCCACCTCAAGAGGTTTTATGCTTGAGGTCTCAATAGTTAAGGCACATATCTACATATATAGAAAATACCAAAAAAATAAAAAAATACAAAATGTTACCTTGGTGAAAACCTGGTAATCAGGCACCTTGGTGACAACAAAAAAATCAAAAAAGAAAAAAAGTAAAGAGAAAAAAAATCACTCTCTCAGTGAAAACCTAGCAAACAGGTGTTATTGAGTAGGTACTTTGGTGAAAACCTGGCAAACACACACCAAGTGTTTGAATCCAGCTTCACCATCAATGAATTCCAAGATCAAAAGATTGAGCACACTTCAAATGCAAGACTGACTACCCAAGCTGTATCAAAAAGCACAAACCCCTCTAACCACCAAACTTATCCATGGTTACTACTGGTCCATCATTAGGGGGCAATTCAAAATGTCCTAAAAAAATCCAAAAAAATCATAAAACTCATCAAAATCCTAAAAAGGATCAAAATGTCTTGAAAAAAAATCAATCTTCATCAAAAACAATCGAAAGATTGCAAAAATCCCAAGCAATAAATCCAACTCAATTATCAAAAAAGTGAATGGAGATCAAGCCCAATCATTCAATGTCACAACCATGAGCTTTACGAATCAGCATTGGGCCCATATGACACAACTTTATCAATCTATCAAATCTATCAGCAAGAAAACTGGTGACCAATTCAATCTATCAAATGTCACAACCATGAGTTTTGTGAATTAGCATTGGGCCCATCTAACACAGCCTTATCAGCCACCAAAATGATCAAAATCAATCAATCCTGTTACAGAGTGATGGATACGCTCAAAACCAGATAGGTTAGTCTTATATGAGTCATCTATTACTGAAACTAGACACAATCAAAGAAATGAATCCAAACAAGCCTATCAAAAGAGTCAAGCCAATAAAGAGAATCAAACTGAATCGAGGAACCATAAAAAATGTTAACTAGGTCAGTCAGTCGGTTAGATTTTAGTCTATATTTCATGGTTATGTTCTTACGCTACTCAAGGATCCACCAAGTGAGGAGAGTAGCTACGATGGATCATTACTTATTTTCTTTGATTGATGTTTGTTGAATGTTCACTTTGATTTTAGGGCCATGATTATTTAGGATAAATGCGGTAGGTGCTATCACTTATCTGGTAGCCAGGCAGTTCCACAATCTGAGCTTAACCCTGGGAAATAATTGGACATTCCTTCTCTATTATATGCTTGTTTATTTACCAATAGAATCATAGCGATATCCAGATGGACTCTAGGTGCATTGGATTTGTATCTTGGTTTTTATGGGCTTTCTTCTTAAAATCAAGAGTTCATAGTGTTATCCAGATGGACTCTGGGTGTATTGGAATTCTATCTTGGTTTTTTGGTCTTTCTTTTCAAAATCAAGAGCTCACGGTGCTATCCAAATGGGATCTGGGTATGTTGGAGTTCTATATTGGTTTTCTTTTTTCTTTTGTTTAGTTTTTTCAGAGGGCAAAGAAGTATCCAGCTGGTCAATATCTGGGTGCTTTTGGCTCTCTTTCTTTTCAAATAGGGAACATACTTGAACTCGGATGGTCAATATTTGAGTGCACTAAGTTCTCTTTATATTAAATCTCTCTACTCCTTATGGTTATCAAGAGGTTGTGGCGGTATCCAGATGGTATGTGATCTGGATGCATTGGACACTCTTCAAAATTTCATAAAAAATATGCAATGATGACAAAAATTGGAAATGCAGCAGCGACTTGGGTCACTCATCTATTCTATCAATTCATATCTATCAATCATCAACCATCCTTTCTATTAATTCATATCTATCAATTTATCCAAGAGAATATTCAATTTAACTTTCTTCTAACTAACACATGCATTTACTTAAATATTTTGTGCATAGTAGCTTGCATTCATTTATTGCATAAGAAAAATCCAAAACATGTGCATAGTAGATCATATAATCAATGCATCCATCATCAATAAAATCATAACTAACATAGGAATTCATTCATCATCATCATATAGTGATTCACATTCTCAACAAATCAATGCTCATCTGATGCATTTTCTATGCTTAATTTGTTGAGGGGGCATATAGTCCACTTGCTATCACTGGGGCAAGCTGGGGCAGGATCAAATCTGAAAATTCTTTGACACAACATGATGAATCACATTTCATCAAAGAGGGGCAAATGTAGACACCCTAAAATGGATAGGCTTGCGAATTTACATTAAAAACACTAATTCTCATCTATTAATTAATGGTTTTTTAATCATTAATTAATCATCTATTTTCCTCTAAATTCATTCTCCAAATCATCTAATCAAATTCCCAAAATTAATTAAATAATTAATTTTATTTAATTAATTAACATTAATTGAATAATTACCAATAAATTAATTAATTAAATTCAATTTCCTATAGTCTAAATTGAAATATTTAAACTTACTAATTAAATTCTTCCAATTAAATTAATTTAATTTCATTCAACAAAGCAATTCTAAATAAAAAAGAATTCAATTATCTCACGTGTTGAAAACTTTATTTTTTATAAATAAATTAAATATTCATTTATTTTCAAAGAGATAATCCTTAATCAGATCATATGGGTTACTCCACCCATCTCTCCAGTTCACATGGGTAACTCCACCCATCTCTCCAGTTCACATGGGTAACTCCACCTACCTCTTCATTTCTAAAAGGTAACTCACAATTAGCTCTTCAGTCAACCAAACTCTATCTCCTCTTTACCAATTAAAGAGGTGGATTTTACTTATGGCTTCTCCAATTCCTTTTAATCTCAACCATTCATCTCCCTATCTCTGGGATTGATCTCAATCATTTATATCATCTTTAATTCCTATATAATAAACCCTTCATAACCATTTGAAGGATCTGGGATTTCAAGCTCTCGTGCGCCATTACTCCATCAGTTTGGTTCTAGCATTCAATCCATCTTGCGATCACACACCCATTTCAATTATCAAATTCTCGACGCTTCTCAAGTCATAGACGCTACCCACACCAATACTGAGCATCAAAAACATCATTTTGGAAGGAGTAGAGAGAGACAATAGAAGCTTCAAGAACTTTGGGGTTTGCATTCATTTTTTTTCCTTTCTTTTCTTGTACATTTTATTGGTTACATTTTAAGTTATTCGTTATTGGTAGCTTTGTGTATTTGGTTTATATCATTGCAAAACATTGCTACTAACCCGCGCCTTTGGAAAGCTTGTGAACCAGGAATCATGAAAGAGAGGCGTACAACTAGGATTTGAGGTGAGTTTCCTTATTATCATAGTTTAGAGTAGTAATTGATTGCATATAAACATAGCTTGAGAAATCCATGAATGGAGTATATGTCATTGTTTTCAACTTCATGGGTTTTCATGGAGTTAATGTGTTGAGTCTTGTATTTATTTTGTGATTGTTTGTATATGGGGTTCTTCAAGACATATTAACCCTTGGGAGGGTTGGGTAACCTTGATGGGGTGAAAGTTAGTGATCTACCCAAGTAGTGTAGAGTCTCTCATGTGTGGAGGGATGTACATGGGTATATGGGTGCCCATGATGCCAAGAATACCCAAAGGAATTTGGGGTTCATAAGAAAAATTGGAATGCTTGAAGCCATGACTTATTTTTGAAAGAAAGGTAAATTTACTCCAGTTGTTGTAGGGCATGGAGGAGAAGGGTATATTTTTTTCATGAGTCCATGTGTGGCCATGGAACAAGATTAAAGATGTGGTACCTAGGAATGTTGAACCGATGTGTGGCCTATTCCTAGTGTATGCATTTTGTATTATTGGCTTTCTCCTCTTGTGGTAGTCCTCTTTCACCCCTTTTTTCAGGTCTTTTGGAGACCTATGTATATCCTTGGGTATTGGGTATTTTTTTGTGTTCCTATTTTCAGATTCATGGTTGTCATTTGTGTATGTATCCTAGTTTAGTTCTGGATCCCCTAGCTCAGGGGTGGCCTTGCAAAGGCCTAGGTTGGGAGGTGAGATTCCATGGTCAACCTTAATGTTCTTGCAGGTTCAAAGAAAGCTTCTGAAGTGTATAACCTAATTTTTGGTGTCTTGGTTGCAATTTCTTCCTCAAAGTATTTTCCTGTTCAAGCTTCTTCCTTTTAAAATTTCAAAGGTTTTGGAATTTGTAATCTACTTGTATTTTTGAAATCAGAGTATGTTTATTTTAATTAATAAAATAAGTATTTGGAATTTTATTTGGAATGATGGTTATCCCAAAATGAATTAATGGATGTTTTACTAAATATAGTGGAAATGGAATCTTAAGGACTATAACTCTAATTGATGTTTTTATTATATATTAACATTTCAATTAATTTAATTTGTGAAATTTGCAAAGGTGTAGAAAATATTTCATCTCCTATAGTTAATATAACATGTTTAAATGGAAATTTATGTTCATTAGATTAAGGTTTAAGTGCCCAAATTTTGGGGCATGACATAACCAATTATATTCTCCATGGCCTCTTGTGAAATGTTAAAAATATGAGAGCAACAAAGTATTGAGTGCAAGATCTTGGTAGATAGGAGAAAAATAAAGTCAAGCATCTTTTGAATGCATCTATTTTATTTCTTATCTTGTTTCATGTTTACATTTCTTAAGAAAGAGATCCATTGATATGATTATTGGATAGTTTATGAATCTTTTTCTTATGGCTAGGCTTGTTTAGGATTCATAATGCAGGTTTTACAATTCAGTCATCATCAAAACCCATTGTTATTCTAGAGGTACTTAGAGATAATAATTTTAATCTAGTATGAGGACTCATTGATTAGTTTCCAACTAACTTTAGTAAATAGAGAAAGGTTGAGATAACAAGTGTCTCTAACATTAATTTCCCCAACCTCTTTAGAGGAAAAAAATTTCTCCTAATCGACCAAAGAGAGCTGATTTTTTATTTCCATACTAGACCAAAGAAACCTTTTGATTTGATCAAGATTTTTAGTCCACATAGATAGCATATGGAAAGGGAAAATATATAGATAGAGGCACTTTGAATACAAGAAGTTAGCATCTAAATATTTCCAACATTACTTAGGATTTCTCCTTTCCAATTGGAAAAATTTACCTGAACTCTCTCCAACAAATCTTACTAGATCGAGTTGTTGAGTTTCTTAAGGTTAGTGGCATACCTAGATAAGTAGAAGGGATATTAACAATCTAGAAATTTAAGTTGTTGGAAATATGAACTTAGAGATTATGAGGGATAGTCATGAAGAACAAAGTGCTTTTTTAAATATTTTTTTTGTTAAAAATAAAGCATAAGCCAACAATAGGGTCATCCAACCTTTAGCCTCAGCAAAGGATGCAGGCCAAAAAGTATAGTACCATAAAAAAAATATTGGTGAGAAATAATATTTCCCGAGGATGAGGGTTTGATGCCTTTAAGGATACCTTAGGTAGCTCTATTCTCAATGTTTCTTCACAAGACATCATCCAACAAGCTATGAAAATATAGGAGGAAAGAGGATCTCCCTTTCTAAGCCTATGAGAAGCGGCGAAGAACCATTATGGTGAACTATTGACTAGAATAGATTACTTGTAGGTGTGAACATAGGTTTCTATCATCTTTAAAATCCTTCTATAAAAACCAAACTTCTTATCACTTTAGAGATAAAGGGCCATGAGACCATATCATATTCTTTTGATATATCCAATTTAGGAGAAAAATTTATCTATTGTAGTTTTCCATAGAATGAAGAGATTCATGCACAATAAGAACAACATCCATAATTTTTCTTCCCAAATCAAAACTCATTTTATGGACATGAATTGACTTATTCAAAAAAGGTTGTATTCTATTAACCACAAGGTTGGACAAGATTTTGTAGAAAGTGTTACAAAGACTAACAGTACAAAAATATCTCATTTAATTAGCTCTACATTTATTAATATTAGGGACAATAAAGGTATTATTATACTCTCTAAGAATCCCCACTAAAGAATGAAATTCCTTATCCACCAAAATAATATCAGAACCAATAATATACCAATACTTTTGGAAGAAAAAAGGGGGGAATCCATTAGGACCTAGAGCCTTCAACATACTAAGGGATAAGAAAAACATTTCACTTCATATTTAGATAAAAAATTCTCCATAACAATCAAATCCTAAGAAAAAATGGAGATAGCAATTAATTCCAAAAGAGAATCAATAATTTGAGTACTAGCAAGATTAATTAAAGGGGCACGGTTCAAAATAGAGTAGAAGTGGTAACCACTTCTGATATAATATCGTCTTCCTTCTTGTAGATAGTACCATATGAGCCAATTAACTCAAATATCGTATTCCTATTATTGTTTCTAAGAGTTGTCTGGTGGAATAATTTAGTATTTTTATCACCTTCCTTTATCTATTATACTCTAAATATTTGTTTCCAAAAAATTTCTTCTTTAGTAATAATGTTATGGAGCTCAAAAACCAACCTCTTCTCCTTTAATTCAATCCTAGGTGTATATCCCTCTTTTTAAATTTCTAGCTAAATCATTAAGATTTTATATTTAAATAATTTCTTTTGGGAGGAAATGTTTCCAAACGAGGAGCTACTCTAGCCTCTTAGAATTCCTGTGAGAAATTTTATCTTCTTAGCAACCATGTACATATACCTTCCTTGAAAATAATAATCTCACAATTGAGACACAAGGTATTTAAAGCTATATTGATAGGACTTGTTCGAATGAAGGAACATTGAGAGGGGGGGTGAATCAGTGTTCTATAAAATTTTGTCTTGTTAAAATGATTCTAGAACCACTTAATGCATACAAAAAAAAGTAAAGTGCAAGAACATAAATAAAATAAACACCACACCATAAAATATATATTTTTATCATGGAAAATATACTAGGGAAAAAACCATCATTGGGATAACACCCACAAGCCAATAATCTATAGAAAATATTGTCTTACAATAAATTAGGAATACAGTTGCATTCAGGCACACTACCTAGAGTTCATTTCTCAATTACAATTAAGGGACACAACCCTAAAGAAGTCTCACTTCCTTATTGGATCACTAAAATTATCACATGATCTTTTTAACTACTAAAGTAGAATCAATTATTCTTTATTATAGTTTTGTATAAGCAAATCAATCTGATCTGATACACTTCTACATCTGACTTCCCTACTCTCGATTCTTTGCTAATCATACTATTAGATCTAAAAACATTCATGAAATCCTTTTCTTCTCACCTTTCACACTGATCACATTCATAAATAACTCTCCAACAACATCTAAAAACCCTAATCCATCTATTATATAGGTATGCAACCTCATATTTGATCTTCCATGTCAGCTACCAAAAATGTCCTAGGGAAATGTAACAAATTTTGACCAAGTTGGCCACATGCTAAATTTGAATTTATTTCCCTCAAAAATAATTATATTCATGTAGATAACTATATCATCTTTACCATTTAAACATAAAATTTAGTACCAAAAAAAATAACATGTCCACGTAAAGATCTTTCACCATGTCGACCTATCAAATTGTCGAACATAAAGTATCTTTGCTAAGATCCTTCTAACTCCTACCCAACATGTCACCATACCTTAAAAATATGGAATTATAATTTTAATACATTAATAATTCTTCCCTTAGATGTGCACCAAAACATTTTAACCTGGAAAGGAACACTGAACCTTTTACTATAAACAACATGTACATTGTGTTCTTCATTATTGTACTTAGCCAAATCTCTCTCTGACTTCCGGTTTGATCACTTACTTCTATGTGAACATGGAATTCATGTTAATTTGACATCAATTAAAATGTATAAACATCAATTTTGTGTCTCTTTCTAGCAATCTCCCCCTTTGGCATTGATGGCAACACTTAGTGAAAAAATGACTAAGTGTCCAAAAACTATCTTACTACACAAAACTTAACTACTCCAAAAATATTCTAACATAATTCCACTATGGCTCCTTCTGAATATAATATACACATTTTTCACTTTCCTATACTTCCCCTTTTACATAAATGGGAAAGGGTTTGACAAATGTCCTATACTCCCCCTTATATTATGCATACCAAAACTTATATATACATATTTAAATACAAAATGTCTAACTTACATCAAATTGAATATATTTGCACATATATTCTTTAGTAGTTGCAGATCCTTGTCCCATCCTTTCTTGAGACTGATCAATACTGATATGTGGCCATTGAATAAATATGGTTTTTCTTCCACCACTTTCAAGTTGACTGGGGTTGAGGCGGCTATGGCTTCTTGTGCCTATTTCAATGCACTGAACAAAGTCTAAAGTTTAGGAGCAAATAGACTCCTAAGCTATCATATTATGGTGATGACTATTTCCTTTTCTTTTTCTAGAAATTTAATACTATCAAGAAAATATAGTGCTTAACCTTCTAGATTGGGTGTGGAAGCACCTAAAGTGTAAAAATTTTAAGCAATTTGCTCCAATTTCTACTCACATTCCTTTATTTTCTTCACTATTCCTTCAATTAACTTTGAATTGGATAAGAATGAATTACATATATTTCCACCTTCAATCAAAGTATCCTAAATTCTATTAATGTGTGTATCTAATACTACCCTATCATATGTTATCATGTGAGGCCTACCCCAGTCTGACATAATCTTAACACTATTTCTCATTTATATGTTCTCTTGTTGATTCAGATTTTGTTATAGTTGGACTATTGGGATGCATGAATTCTTTATGGATTTGTTGAATCCTTTTCTTGTAAACAACACCTAATTACGTAATCAAGGAATCTATTAGATACTTTGTGTGAGTGATGCAGACTTCTGTTTAGGATTTAGTTTTGATGGTTTAGTATATTGGATTAGTAAGTGGATGTAGATAATATCAGTATGCAGATTTATTAAGAGATATGTTTATGCATATAGATTAGATGCAGATATTGTTTAAGTTAAATGAATCATCGATGCAAATGTGTGTTAAATTTACATTATGTATCTTGATATGTTTAAATTATGAATTAATTAGACCTACTGATGTGTGCAATGAATGTGCAGGAAAGTTGACCATGGTACTAATCGGGGATTCAGGAATGAACCTATGTAAAAACCATGATGCTAAGGCCATGTCTATATAAAGAGCCTTTTTGTATTGTATTTTTATTGGTAGAAGTGTGGTGTATGATTGTAATTTATTTAATTAATTAAATGTGTAATAAGTCATGCTCATGTGAATTTGTTGTGTCACTTGACACATGTGCACTCTATGTGTTGGCATGGCTAGTGAATGTGACTAGCATAGGCTTAACTTTACCCTAGAGTTACCTAGTTTAGTCCCAATGCTTACCCTAAGGTTTAGGAAGATAAGATTGAGATAAGGATGAGTCAAGAGAGATTAGATTGAGTCTTGATGGTTGGATTTTCGAGAGTTAACCTTGGGAGGAGTTTAGGAGGGTCATTTGGACTCCTAGGGAGTAGCTCGGGTCAAAAATTACTACCCCACTTGGTACCTTAGGGGTTAGGGACCAGTTTCAGCCCATTAAGAGTCTTCAAAATCATTTATGACTCCCCTAAAGTCACCATTTTGGGAAGTGGCAAATTTGGAGAGTTGGAAGACTTTGGTTAAGCCATCCCTTCTTTCCTTACAAGAATTTAAGTCCATTTATGAAGAAGGCAAGTGGGGAGAGTAGATGGATTAGAGTCTTCCCTCCATTTATGATTCCTGATATTTTAGGAAGAATGCCTATATAAGGAAGGCCTTAGAGGGAGTTTTGGGTACACACCCA